>SJYA01013630.1:0-10908 GCA_006410615.1 Neotragus moschatus
AGTCCATCCTAAAAGAGATCAGTCTTGGGTCTTCATTGGAAGGACTGATGTTGAAGCTGAAACTCCAATGCTTTGGCCACCTGATGCGCAGAGCTGACTCACTGGAAAAGGCCCTGTGCTGGGAAAGATTGAGGGAAGGAGGAGAAGGGGACAGAGGAACAGATGGTTGGATGGCATCAATGCTTCGATGGACATAGGTTTGGGTGGACTCCGGGAGTTGGTGATGAACAGGAAGGCCTGACGTGCTGTTGTTCATGGGGTCGCGAAGAGCCGGACACAACTGAGTGACTGATCTGAACTGAACTGATGAGCTACAAAGTAGGATATCACTTTAGAATTTGTAGAGTGTGATTAAATAAACTAATTTTCATGGTATATAACTAAACTGACAATTTTGAGTGATGATGGCTGTCAATGTAGAATAATATTAGTAGCAAAACATGCTATGAGCTACATAGCTTTTTACTATGTCTTATATACTTCACATATATTAACTCATTTGATTTTCACAAAAATTCATTTTGTGGCTAAGGAAATCAAGATGGAGGAGTTTAAGTCTAATTCAAAAACTGGATTTTAATTGAGGTTCTTAACCTGAATCCATACTCTTAACTGGGCTTCCCAGGTTGGCTCAGCAATAAAGAATCTACCTGCCAGTACAGAAGATGAAGTTTTGGTCCCTGGATTAGGAAGATCTTTTGGAGAAAGAAATGGCTCCCCACTTCAGTATTCTTCCCTGGGAAATCTCTTGAGCTACTGTCCATATGGTCCCAAAGAGTGGGACACAACTTAGTGACTAAACAACAGTAATACTCTTGACTATTTTACGACCCTGCTTTTTGTCACAGATTTTTTAAGTGTCAAATCAATGCAAAGCAAGTGAAGTAAAAGACAAAATGTGTGGAAAGGTCTTTCATAGATAGTCTCTCTGAAATAAGTTTTAGAAAGTTTATAGGGATGACTATCAGCATTAAAGAGCTTCCCTGGTGCCTTGGATGATAAAGAGTCTGCCTCCAATGCAGGAGACATGCGTTCAGTCCCTGGGTCAGAAAGATCCCTTGCAGAAGGGAATGGCAACCCACCTCAATATTCTTGCATGGGAAATTTCATGGACAGAGGAGACAATCCATGGGATCACATAGAGTTGGACACAACTGAGTGACTAACACTTTCACTTCATCAGCATTAAAAATATTTGAACTAATATTTATTCAATGCCTAGACCATTATTTTTGTCCCTGCAGAGAAGCTTGTCAAATTATTTAGCTCTATGTGCCCTCTCACAGAATTTGACTAATTATTCAGGTAGTCAAAAATGAATAGAGCTTTTAATATACTTTTTAGACATGTTGTTTCCTTTGTGGTACAATAGGGGACCTGGAGATGGCAAACTGGGAACAATGACTTGTGATTTGTCTTGGGCTTATCTGCGCATTATGAATAGAATTCTGAAGCTACTTCTACTTCTTCTACAGCACCATTTATTAGTGATAATGAGACAAGTAATCAAAAATGTTGCTTAAAAATTCAGAATAGAAATTTCAATGAACACAAACCTTGTTCAAGTTCTCCTAGTCAATCCAGTAATGGCAAACAAGGCATTTTTGTAAAGGAGATTCAGTATGTCTTGGAAACACACTTCAGTAGGGAGAAATTGTTCAAAATTTGTGTGAGTAGAGCAATTTTGTTGCTTTATATAAAAAGTTATATTTTGTTATCAAATATAATCTGAAAAATAAAAACATCTTTAAAGATTTGCAAATATTAGGGTGCAGAAAAGACTCATTCATTTGTCTAGCTCTTAGGAAAAGCCTTGGAAAGACAAGGGTATTTGATGAGGGGTCTCTGAGTCCTGGCCTCTATCACCTGTCCACCACTGCTATTTTCCCCTCTCTCTCCGTTTCCCTTCCTTTCCTTTTCTTTCCTATCCTTCCTCTTCTCACTTTTCTTGGAGCAGGTGGTTTAGACTTCTTATGTGATTTGCGTTATTTTTATTTCCTTGTCTTGGGGTAGAATTATAGCCTTGACAGACCTGTGTGGATGCTTGCTAAAAATCCACAAAGGAACAAAAACATTCCTAGTCATTGCTAACACACAAAGCAGTCGTGAAGAAAAAAATAACAGGGAATCTCATAAACTATCATGGAGATTCAAACATGGTCAGTGCTATTCAAGAAACAACACAAACATGTTCATTTCTATTCTTGGATGTAAACACATTTTTTTTTTCGCTTTCCATCACTTTGAAATAAATGAGCAATTTGATATCTTAGACCCAGTTAAAGAGAATCACTTACCTTGAAAATGGAAGAAGAAATAAATGCAAGTTTCCTAAGTGGGCTTTTATTATATTTCACTGTGGCGACTGGAGCTAATACTTAAAAGGTTTTGATTTTTTTAGCTAGCGTGGCATTGGTAGAAAAGGCAATAAAACCTGAAGCAGAACAACAAGGAACACGTGAAAAGGTGTGTGTGTATGTGTTTTATGTCTGTAACATTGCTTTGGAGTTACTAAATGCCACCTGAGACAACCTGAAACTGACAAAGTGATCAGATTTTTGTTGCTTCTCTTGGGACTTGAGGCTGGAAGTCTTCGTTTTCCCTTTTTTTCCTCCCATAGAAAGTAGAAAAATAATTTATTCCAAAAGATGGCAGAAATGAGAAATTTCTCTTGAAAATATACTTTGGTATAATTCTGATGAGACAGATTTTTCTCTCTGAACATGTCCTCCTTCTGACTGCCCCATTGGCGTTTCATTGTCTTGTAACGATTTTTAAAGCATTTCAACGAATCACATATTGTGAGGAGGTAGAAACCATCTTCAGATTCACAAGTTCTAAGGAGAGCACTGTTATTTCTCAGAAGAACAGCACTTTCTATTTCAAAAGAGTACATAAACCTTTTATGGCTACAACGCAGTTTAGATTACATAGAGATGTCACCCATCCAAGGGTAAAAAAGTGACAGGAAAGGGGGTTGGGGGAGATGGGAAGGAAGCTCAAGAGGAAGGAGACATATGCATATCTATGACTGATCTGTGTCGATGTCTGGTAGGAATCAACACAATGTTGTAATTATCCTTCAATTAAAAATAAATACATTAAGAAAAAGAAAAACAGTGCTACATTTTAGACCAAGATATATAAACGTGGTGGGGATGTTTAAGGCAGCTAATGTCTAGAATGTGTGTGTCAAGGAAGGTGGTCTGGGTATTGAGGTAACTGTGGATCTAGAAGAGTTCTCTTCTTGACCTCAATGACTAAGCACTGGTAAGCAGGGCTTCTTCCTCGAGGCTAGTGATGCTTGAGGTACCAGATGGCTTCATTTCTCAACTGTGGTCCCAAGAGAGGGTTGAGTTGGGCCAGAATTGCAATCGGCCAAAAGAGACAGCAGCAAACTGAACAGGTCCCTAACATGGTGATGATAACTCTACAGATGGGACACTTAGAGATGAACCAGGGCACCAGGAAGCCAACAAAGCCCCAGAACACACTCATCACAGTGAGAGTCATGGTAAGGCTAGTACATGCCGTGGTTGTGGTGCAGTCCTGACCCCAAGGCTTGAACTTTTCACAAGTTATCATTCTTTTATCTGTCTTTAGAAAATACGCCAACCTTAGAATACTCATACGTTAATAAAAACATTATCATTTATGTTTCATGCAGGTTTTGGTGAGTTTAAATTTATCTTACCTCATAATAACAATACAATTAGTTAATATTTAATATGAGTAGGGTAATAAGTGGAAAGGGTAAAGGTCAAATTTGAAATCTGACCAAACAGAGTGTGAAACCAGGTTTTATGGTTTGTAGCTTTGTGACCTTGGAAAAGTCATTTATACTCTAAGTAGCTTAGTTTCCTCAACTAAAATATGAGTGAAGTCGCTCAGTTGTGTCCAACTCTTTGCAACCCCATGGACTGTAGCTTGCCAGGCTCCTCTGCCCGTGGGATTTTCCAGGCAAGAAACTGGAGTGGGTTGCATTTCCTTCTCCAGGGGATCTTCCCAACCCAGGGATCGAATCTAGGTCTCCCTGATTGTAAAGGCAGATGCTTTACAGTCTGAGCCACCAGGGAAGTCATACATTCATCTATTATGAGTGCAATTCTGAAAAAGATTTTAAAACAGCAGAAAATATATAGAAACCACTTACAAAATTCTCAATATTTGGCATTAGTAATAACCAGAATCAAAGAGAAAAGATGCAAAAACCTCCAAACCATACAGAAACAGATCTAGGTGACACCCTATATCATCATACTTTGATTACTCTCTATTTTCCTGGACCTTGAGCTGTAATTTAACTTTAAAACAAAACGTATATATAGTAACAACAATAAATGCTTCTTGAGGTTATTTAGGAAGCAATTGAAATGAATTTTGTAAAATAATTTCTAGGATACTTGTCACCTAGCCAATACTTGACAAATGAGTAGCCAAGATAATTCCAATGGCTATGCACAGTAAATATATTCAACCTCTGTCTGCTTTTAATTGGTTTCATGAGCAGTATCATATAAAGAGATTGAACTGTAATTAAAGAACCATTAACTTAAATTTTTACAGTTTAATTACAAGAGACAATCCCTCCCTATAGTTGATAATGATATACCAATGAGACTCAAGAAGGGCCTGGGGGGGGGGACCCTCGGANACAACCTGAAACTGACAAAGTGATCAGATTTTTGTTGCTTCTCTTGGGACTTGAGGCTGGAAGTCTTCGTTTTCCCTTTTTTTCCTCCCATAGAAAGTAGAAAAATAATTTATTCCAAAAGATGGCAGAAATGAGAAATTTCTCTTGAAAATATACTTTGGTATAATTCTGATGAGACAGATTTTTCTCTCTGAACATGTCCTCCTTCTGACTGCCCCATTGGCGTTTCATTGTCTTGTAACGATTTTTAAAGCATTTCAACGAATCACATATTGTGAGGAGGTAGAAACCATCTTCAGATTCACAAGTTCTAAGGAGAGCACTGTTATTTCTCAGAAGAACAGCACTTTCTATTTCAAAAGAGTACATAAACCTTTTATGGCTACAACGCAGTTTAGATTACATAGAGATGTCACCCATCCAAGGGTAAAAAAGTGACAGGAAAGGGGGTTGGGGGAGATGGGAAGGAAGCTCAAGAGGAAGGAGACATATGCATATCTATGACTGATCTGTGTCGATGTCTGGTAGGAATCAACACAATGTTGTAATTATCCTTCAATTAAAAATAAATACATTAAGAAAAAGAAAAACAGTGCTACATTTTAGACCAAGATATATAAACGTGGTGGGGATGTTTAAGGCAGCTAATGTCTAGAATGCTTGTGTCAAGGAAGGTGGTCTGGGTATTGAGGTAACTGTGGATCTAGAAGAGTTCTCTTCTTGACCTCAATGACTAAGCACTGGTAAGCAGGGCTTCTTCCTCGAGGCTAGTGATGCTTGAGGTACCAGATGGCTTCATTTCTCAACTGTGGTCCCAAGAGAGGGTTGAGTTGGGCCAGAATTGCAATCGGCCAAAAGAGACAGCAGCAAACTGAACAGGTCCCTAACATGGTGATGATAACTCTACAGATGGGACACTTAGAGATGAACCAGGGCACCAGGAAGCCAACAAAGCCCCAGAACACACTCATCACAGTGAGAGTCATGGTAAGGCTAGTACATGCCGTGGTTGTGGTGCAGTCCTGACCCCAAGGCTTGAACTTTTCACAAGTTATCATTCTTTTATCTGTCTTTAGAAAATACGCCAACCTTAGAATACTCATACGTTAATAAAAACATTATCATTTATGTTTCATGCAGGTTTTGGTGAGTTTAAATTTATCTTACCTCATAATAACAATACAATTAGTTAATATTTAATATGAGTAGGGTAATAAGTGGAAAGGGTAAAGGTCAAATTTGAAATCTGACCAAACAGAGTGTGAAACCAGGTTTTATGGTTTGTAGCTTTGTGACCTTGGAAAAGTCATTTATACTCTAAGTAGCTTAGTTTCCTCAACTAAAATATGAGTGAAGTCGCTCAGTTGTGTCCAACTCTTTGCAACCCCATGGACTGTAGCTTGCCAGGCTCCTCTGCCCGTGGGATTTTCCAGGCAAGAAACTGGAGTGGGTTGCATTTCCTTCTCCAGGGGATCTTCCCAACCCAGGGATCGAATCTAGGTCTCCCTGATTGTAAAGGCAGATGCTTTACAGTCTGAGCCACCAGGGAAGTCATACATTCATCTATTATGAGTGCAATTCTGAAAAAGATTTTAAAACAGCAGAAAATATATAGAAACCACTTACAAAATTCTCAATATTTGGCATTAGTAATAACCAGAATCAAAGAGAAAAGATGCAAAAACCTCCAAACCATACAGAAACAGATCTAGGTGACACCCTATATCATCATACTTTGATTACTCTCTATTTTCCTGGACCTTGAGCTGTAATTTAACTTTAAAACAAAACGTATATATAGTAACAACAATAAATGCTTCTTGAGGTTATTTAGGAAGCAATTGAAATGAATTTTGTAAAATAATTTCTAGGATACTTGTCACCTAGCCAATACTTGACAAATGAGTAGCCAAGATAATTCCAATGGCTATGCACAGTAAATATATTCAACCTCTGTCTGCTTTTAATTGGTTTCATGAGCAGTATCATATAAAGAGATTGAACTGTAATTAAAGAACCATTAACTTAAATTTTTACAGTTTAATTACAAGAGACAATCCCTCCCTATAGTTGATAATGATATACCAATGAGACTCAAGAAGGGCCTGGGGGGGGGGGGGAAACTTTCTAATGTAGACAGCTTCATCAATTATAAAATACCCAGCCTGATTCCATTGGAGGAAGAACAGTCTTTCCACAAGCACTGTGTTTATTCGTGAGTTCTTCATCTGGTGCCTAACTCTGAAGATAACAGCTTGCAAATCACCCACGGTGAGTAAGAATCACTCACAAGGAGCCTGAGTGGGCGTCAATATGTACATCTGGGGTAATATGTACATCTCAGAATAAATTCAATCCCATCTTGGACACAATTCTATCAAGGACGCTTATCTTTCACACACACAGCAGATTGGTTGGAAGATGTAAATTAGAAGGCAGAAACAACTTCTCAAAACTTATGAGTTTGGGGACGCAATGAGGAACTGTCCACTGGTGAAAAAGAATGTTCAAAATTTAAATACCCAAAAGAGTGGTGGATTGGATATTTGGTGTCAGGACAAACAATTCTAAGCCAATAAATCCTAAGGAAACTGTCGCATTGCTGCTAAATGCAACGTTTTTAAGATACTAGATCATCAAAAAAAGGTTAAACTATGTTCACTATGTTCTATTATTAAAAGCATGGGAGTTGATCATAAGTTGAGGTCGATTTCCACCCAAAATAGCTAAATTTGGGGAAAGCTTTGGAAACAAATGGTGTACATTTTAGTAATCTAGAACATTTCCCATCTTTTAACAAAGCAGTTGAGTTCGTTGTTGATTGAGTGCTTTTGATGCGGTGCTTTACTGCCCAAATTTCTCTCCAAGTCTGAGGGATTTATTCACCAAAAGCCACAGGAAATGTTTTGATTTTGCGTTTGTTCAGGGGAACTGAAGGTTGTGCTCCCTTAATGGGACACCCTGCATTTCATGACTGGTTCAGAAGTGAATAAAGGACCAGCCAGTTTGTTCCACTAGTGAAGGTTCCCCAAAGCCTTTTCATACAGAGTTGGCTGAGGCCTTTGGGGGACTGCATCATTACCAAACTTTTCTCTCTGCCTCATCCTGTTTCTTCACCTTCACTTAAAAGTGCTTTTCTAAAAACAAAACAAAACCCCAGTATCTCCTTAGGAACTTAACCTTTTGCACAATGGCAAAAACATTGGAAAGCTCTTCCTCACTGGCCCTTTTCTTTGATTAAGATTCTACCAGTGAGATTCTTGTTTTAGGATGAACAAGCAGTAGGAAGAGGATTTCCACAATTTTACCAGTTTCAGCCATTTCCCTGTGTGTGCCCAAATATGGATATTCTAATTGCTTAGAATTGTAGTAGGAAGTAATGTCACTGGCTAACAGTGAGGATCAGCATAAAAAAATACACCATTATTTCTCTCTGCTCTCTCCTTCTCCTTCCACCTTGTTTCTTCCCTTTACAGATTCTTTCATGGTCTCTTAAAAAATTCATATGCTTGTGCTTTTGTACCAACCATTTCACCAAAGTTGCTGTTATAAAGATTCCCCTAGAAATTTCAGCCTGCCAGAATCAACAGTTAGTTGTTAGACTTCATTTCACATACTAACAAAGCCTCTTCAATGATTGACAACATTCTTTCACGATAACACCTTCTCCACTTGTCTTCTAGAATACCAGATTCTCCTGGCTTCCTTTATACCACTGCCATCATTATTTTCGAGCGTCTTTACCTGTTTCCTCCTAACTGTCTAACTCAATTGTGGCCCAGGGCTTAGTGCTTGGACCCCTTCTGTTCTCTTTCTGAAGTCACTATTTCAGTTATTGCATCCTGGCTCATGTACTGATGACTCGTATTTTGTGTTTTCAGCCCAGTCTTCCCTCCTAACCTCTGGATTTGTATCTACAATTGGCTGATTGACTCTCCACTTGAATCTCCAGTAGCGTGTAACGCTTGGGTCCAGAACGGAGCCTCTGCTCTCCCCACCGCCTCAGCTCTTCTCACCGTCTCCCTCATTTTGGCTGATGGTGTCTCCATCACTCCAGGTGCTCTGGTCACAAACCATGGTGCCATCCTTGACTCCTCTTTCTCTTATACTCCTTATCCAATATATAAGCAAATCCATAGTTTCCCTCTCCTAAATATACTCAGAAAATACCTCTAAAACCTAACCATGTATCATTACCCCCACAATTAATCCCATCTCTTCTTCTAGTCCCTGTCATCTGTCCCCTGGGCTGCAGTGACTCCACTGACTGATTTCCCTTCTCCAGCACCATTTCCCTTCAGCAACTGGAGGACTCCTGTCAACGTGTCAGGTCATGT
Organism: Neotragus moschatus; assembly: GCA_006410615.1. Lineage (NCBI taxonomy): Eukaryota > Metazoa > Chordata > Mammalia > Artiodactyla > Bovidae > Neotragus > Neotragus moschatus. The sequence goes on from SJYA01013630.1 coordinate 8,992, forward strand.
AACTCCTCTCTGCAAACTCTTCTGTGGTTTCCCTTTTCACCCAGAGTGAAGGCAGAAATCCCGACAACAGCGAAAAAGCCCTGAACAATCTGCCCTCTTCAATCCCTCTCACATCACTGGGTTGTTGTAGTCATTGTATTGTATGATGAATGACAAGCAAATTCATGTCTGAATTTCATTGTCTCCCCCACCACCTCGTTACTGATGATGACTAATGATGTTCATGAACCAACTGGGCTTAATCTCCTTTAAGTCCAAGTGGATGTTCCTACCAGAATCTTCCGGAGGCAGCAAATTTTCTTTCATCAGTCATTTTGCCCACTCCATGTGGGAATGTATGTTTATGGAATCCAGGAATACTGTGTACTGGGATCACATACAGTTTGTACTGGGAGGAAACACTACCCTTGAAGAGACGTGTAAAGGGGAATCCAAGAAAGGATTAAATTGAAAATGATACTCCTGTTTGGGATGTGATGAGTTAAGAATGGTTTGGAAGGGGTGGATACCCATGTGTTTTTTTAGCTCAATATTTATTAATATTTGCAATTGTCCCCTTCTTAGCTGAAAGCCCAGAATTCAGCTGAGACTGGTGAATAGTATAAATTTTCCTGGGCCCAGATGTTTCCTCTGCTGTTTCTCAGTCACACGTCATAACCAGCATCCACCAGGAGGAAGCCCAGGCCGTGGTTGGGCATGTTGGAAATCCAGTTTGTGGCCAAAGCAAGCACACCATGTTGCAGAAACACAACAGGTCTCTTACCTAAGGAACAAAATTGTTTAAAATCTTTATAAACTTGTTCCTTATTCTAAGTTAAGCATGAAGTTAGATATAGGCTTTCATATGTTAGATGTAGGCTTTTAATTTCATATTAAAATTAAATGTTTGTTTGGTTGAATTGAATATTTTTGAATATGTCATCTTAACCGTGGTGGTTTCTCAGATGACAAACATATCAAATTGTAGACTTTATATATGTGTTGTTTATTGTGCCAACTATACCTCAAACAACTATTAAAAATAATATTCTAATGAAATTAAGCATTATGTTAATTAAGTATTCAGGGACTCTGAGTTTCCACCCAGCACGATAAACTATTAGGTTGGTGCAAAAGTAATTACAGTTTCAGACCCTGAAGTTTAAATCATTATAACTAGGCTCAAACACATCTTTATTAATCAAAATAGGAACCATTACAATCAACACATTCTCACCAACAAAATTTGTCCGTTCCTGTAAATTCGTCTATTCCTGTAGCATAGAAATCTTGTTTTGGGATTTGACAAGCCCTTGGAAAGTATTTTCTTCATCCTGCTGGATGTAGAAGCATTTTCCCTGCAAAAAGTTGTCAAGATGCTCAAGGAAGTGGTAGTCAGTTGGTGAGAGGTCAGGTGAATATGGCAGATGAAGCAAAACTTCGTAGCCCAGTTCATTCAACTTTTGAAGCATTGGTTGTGTGACATGTGGTCAGGCACTGTTGCAGATAAATGGGCTCTTTCTGTTGATCAATGCTGGCTGCACATGTTGCCCCCATTTAGGTGCATCTAATTGATTTGCTGAACATACTTCTCAGATGTGATGGTTTCGCCGGGATTCAGAAAACCACAGTGGGCTGGACAGGCAGCAGACTACCAAACAGCAACCATGACCCTTGTTTTGGTGCATGTTTGGCTTTGTTTCTTCTCATTCCAACTACTGAGCTGGTCATCGCTGGTTATCATATAAAATCCGCTTTTTGTCACACGTCCAATCCAGTTGAGAAATGGCTTGTTGTTGTTGCATAGAGTAAGAGAAGAGGACACTTCAAAATGACAATTTTTTCAATTTGCAGTCAGCTCATGAGGCACACATTTATCAAGCTTTTTCACCTTTTCAGTTTACTTCAAGTGCCAAACAACCATAGAATGGTTGACAC
>SJYA01013631.1:0-10909 GCA_006410615.1 Neotragus moschatus
TACTCTGTCATCAATTATTTAAATAGTTTTTTCCTTCCTTCTGTCACAGTATTCTGGGTTTTCTTTTTATTTCCTTTTCTGTTTCTCTCTCTCTTTCTTCCTCCTTCCCCTTCCCTCTACCTTTTCCTCCTCTTTTTTCTTCTCCTTCCCACCTCCACTTCTTCATCTCTCTACTCTCCCTTTCACATCTATGTCTATTTCCCTATATCTATCTCCCCCATTTCCCTCTTTTTCCTCTCTCAGTCTCTCCAGTGAGTTAAGTTTTTACAACCCTGCCTTTTCCCATTTAACACCTACAATGAACCAGACATTGTCCTAGGTGCTAAGCACACAAACTATTGACTCAAGCCATGCTTCCTTCTTTCCTATTCTAGTAAACTTCATCACTTCTTGAATCCTGAGCTAAAAGCACTCTGTGAAAGCTTCCCTAATTTCTCCAAATAGAAATAATCCCCCTGTACTTTGTTTGAAGGGGTACAATAATTATAGCATTTAGTTACAATGAAATAATAGTGATGTTCGTTGCTAAGTTGTGTCTGATTCTTTGCGACCTCATGGCCTGCAGCACTTCAGGTTTCCCTATTCTTTACTCTCTCCCGGAGTTTGTTTAAACTCATGTCCATTGAGTTAGTGATGCCATCCAACCATCTCATTCTCTGTTGGCCCTTCTCCTTTTGCGTTTAATTTTTCTCAGCATCAGAGTCTTTTCTGGTGAGTCAGCTCTTTGCAGCAGGTGGCCAAAGGATTGGAACTTCAGCTTCAGCATCAGTCCTTCCAATGAATATTCATAATTGATTTCCTTTAGGATTGACTGGCTTGCTCTCTTTGCTATCCAAGAGACTCTCAAGAGTCTTCTCCAACACTACAAATTGAAAGCATGAATTCTTTGGTGCTCAGGCTTTTTTATGGACCAACTTGCACATCTATACAGGACTACCGGAAAAAGTACTTTGTCAAGTACTTTGACTCTTTGGACCTTTGTTGTCAAACTTATGTCTCTATTTTTTAATATGATGTCTAGGTTTGTCACAGCTTTTCTTTCAAGGAGCAAGCATCTTTTAATTTTGCGGCTTCAGTCACTAGCCACAGTGATTTTTGAGCCCAAGAAAATAAAATCTGCCACTGTTTTTACTTTTTCCCTCTCTGTTAACCATGAAATAACAGAACCAGATGCCATGATCTTAGATTTTTGAATGTTGAGTTTTAAGCCAGCTTTTTCACTCTCCTCTTTCACCCTTTTCAAGAGGCTCTTTGTTTTGAAAGTTTTGAAATAATATTATAATAAAATACTAATATTATATTATTGTTTGCATACTAATATCATATACTGTCTTTACTGTCTCAGCCACCAGGGTGAAAAAGGTATGACAAACCTAGAGAGTGAGTTGAAAAGAAGAGATATTACTCTACCAATAAAAGTCTGTATATTCAAGGCTATGGGTTTTCCCAGTGGTCACATGTGGTTGTGAGAGATGTACCATAAAGAAAGTGGAGCACCAAAGAATTGATGCCTTCAAACTGTCTCTTATTAGCTATTTCACACTGAGTAATGAGTTTATTCCTTTTGATTTTGAACATTTGTATATCTGTATTTTGAACATCTGGAAAACTGGAACAAAAGGGAGAGGATATATGTATACCTATGGCTGATTCATGTTGAGGTTTGATAGAAAACAACAAAATTCTGTAAAGCAATTATACTTTAATAAAAACATCCTTCAAAAATAAATATCTTAAAAAAAAAACTGGTAAATTGTCTATGAATTAAACAGCCCCTAATATCCTTTCCACTTATAAATTCTATGATTTCAAGAATTTTAAAGGCCCTCAAGAGAGTAAATCTTGGCATTTTACCCACTCCTACACTGTAAACTAACTTATATCCAAATATCACTAACTTTTCATCTACCTGATTTTGTAAAGTTATTTTCTCTAACTTATTAGCTGTCTGGCTATGTTAGGTAAGAATTTGTTTTGCTCGAATTTTTTTTCCTGTTGCCTCATACTGAGCCTTGAAAACAATACAGTAGTTTGAATGAAGTGAGATGAAGATAAATATTGTCCTAAAAGCAATGGTAGCCAAAGTTCAGCAAGTAGAGAGTGGGATAATGGCTCACTTCCTCTTTTGTGTAAGCATGGGTGGTAGCCAAAGGTACTCTGTTGAATGTTGTTTCCTGTATACACTGTGTATCATTCTATGTGCTACTCAGGCCAAATTTTAGAAAGTATGCCAAGTGGAATTTCACATCAGGTTTAGAGAGAGATTTAGCAAAGTGAATATATCTCCCCTCTCTTCACCTCATTCCCATTCTTTGTCAAACAGAGAAGACTCATATATAACAAACATTTTTAATGGAATAAAATTTTGGTTTGTCAAGCAGATAAATCAAATATCAAGTTATTATTTTTGTTATGCATCCCAGTAAGAACTCCAGACAGTTATTGTGAAAATGCTAATATACATGACTGAGGGAGTATGTGTTCTTGCCCTCTACTAACAAAAACACTCATTATGACTAATCTCCTAGCTCCCAATTATATTTTCATCTAAGAGCAAACCTGTAATGAGGGCCTTGTGTACTCTCAAATTTACTTCTGACTCTCAGATAATGCTTAGGGAATTATGAGGTGAAAAAGGCCGCACAATTTAAATGAAATGATTGGGAAAGAACCAAGTCCAAATATAGAATCATATCAGAAAAAGTCAGTGCAAGAAAAATGTAAAAGGGAGCCAGCAAAAGAGAAGGAAATGCTGAAGGCTGTAGAGGTTAAGAATCACTGTTTAAAAGAAAACTTTGACACGAATCTAATCAATGAATAGGTGAACTGGAGAGCAACTGAAAATATGGAGTGGATTACTTGTTCTTGATGCCTCAGTTTTCTCATCTTTAAAATGTTACCCACATGAAAGTGCTTTTAATAAGATCTAATAAACTAATTTCGAGGCATTTAGCATTATACCTATTAAATATTCCAGAAATATAAATTGTTGTGATTAATGTGATAATATTAAAGGGTTAGTGAGTATTTCATGAGCAGTTTAAGAAAAAAACCTATATTGGGGACAGAAAAAGTGGTAGAATTTGGAAATTAGATATAAAATCATCTTAAACTACAGAAGACTGTATGAGGATAAATCCTTAGTTGATAATGAAATAGACTTCATAAATATAGTGAAATATAATTTAATTTGACATAGAAAAGTGAATAGAAGCAAATCTATCAATCTAATATTTTTAAACTGAGAATTTAAAAATAAACTTTAAAAGAAATCTAAGCAGGTGTCAGAGCAACAAAAGAAAAATAAATATGGAGGTTTACGCCAAACAAAGAGAACAGGGAAATCCTGAAAACTTCTATTAACCTGCGTAACTTCCTTCCCAATTATACTCATGGAAGATGTATTAGTAGAACAATTTGTAAACAGCTTGATATATTCCAAATCTGACTGATCATTGACAGCATTTTTTAAAGGCCAGGTCATCATTGTCCTCACTAGAGATACTAGTACCACTATGTGAGAAATTTCCAATGACTGTAAAGATAGAATTCTCTGGCAGAATCAACTGGCTGCCTTCCATTATAGTACATCCTCTCCTGACTGAGTAAAGGAATTTTCTCATTTAAAGGAACTGAAAGTGGGTTCTCCAGTGTACCGTAAATAGTAAGTTGTTAATCAGATTTTGTTTTCTGCAGAGTTTTAGATGTCTCTTGAAAAAGGGGGAGAGAAACACACACACACACACACACACACACACACACTGAGTAGAAGCACCCTAGAACACTGTGCATGTGTTGGGGGTATGTATGTATAGGCGCACATATACGTATATATCAATATATTTCACTATATTGGGTTTCCCTGGTGGTTCAGTGCTAAAGAATCAGCCTGCTAATTCAGGAAACAGGGAGACACAGGTTTGATCCCTGGATTGGGAAGATCCCCTGGAGATGGAAATGGCAACCCACTCCAGTGGGCAGTATTTTTGCCTCAAAAACCAAATGGAGAGAAGAGCCTGGTGGGCTACAGTCCATGGAGTGCCAAAGAGTCAGACATGACTTCACAACTCAATAACAGCAACCACAATAATAGCTGTTTTTGCTGGAAAGATGGAAGTTGAAGATTAGGCTAAACATAAACTGCTGAAAATAGGACTTTGGAAATAGTGCTGTGCCATATCTGCAGATATGAATAATTAGGAGGGAGTTGATGATGAAACTCAGGTAGTCTTTCTGCTTGAAAGATAGCTTACATGTGAGATTGAATAGGAAAGTTAACTTTAGTCCATATCTTTATGACGTTATGGTGTGCTGAATGATCCTAGATGTCATCCAGAATGTTACTTTAAATATTACATGCTTTCTAGGTAGATTTAATTACTGAATATGTAGACATCTCTATGTTTAGTTCATGGTTGATTAGATTCTGTGTTGTTTGATTACTGAGATTCTTCAGTTTGTTGTTTTCCAATGTAGGAAATTGTCCTAATATAAAATCCTATATATATTTTTATATTCCATTCATATGAAATAAGTAACAAACATGCTCACAGGCTTTCCATGCAATTATGTAACTCTTATAGAGAAAAGGAATCATGACATTAGGAAAGAAATCCTTCTCATTTAGGGAATTCTAGGAAAATGTCATGTGTATGTATAATTTTATTTGAAGATAATTAAAAATGTTTGAAATACTCTCCATCCAATCATGAATGTGCATGAAAAGCTAAGCAAAGTGTTTCATTTATTAGCATGCTTGTTACAATTCTCTGTATTTACTGAAAAAAAAAAAAAGTTAAATCTAAGCAATTATGCCCATCACAGATCCCAACTATTAGAAACCGAGCTAAGTTGTACAGGGGTCTTGAACACACTTCATGAGACACTAAAACAGTTCAATGGATCAGCCAGATTCAGGAAGGATAGTTGTACTGAAAGATTTCCTCTCCTTTTCCCTTTATATACAATGCTCATCCACACACACAAATTATCTGCAAAAGAAAAGTTAGCAGCTAATAGAAACTTAAAATATTTAAAATATTTTAATACTTGTGACAATTTTACTTTAAAAATATTCCACAGAAGCATAAGTCTTTTGCTCTGGTATTATAGACACAAAATATCTCTAACATGTATTTTTTCTAGGTTTTTTCACATTCAGAATCATTTTCTATTGTGAATAGAATTAAGATGAATGACTCACATATTATAATAACAAACTGGAAGACTGGAGACTAGCATTAATTATTTAAAGTTACACTTAATGAAAAGATGAAGAGAGTTGGGAAAAAATGAAGGCAAATTATTTAGAATATCAATGATGGGATAAAACCAGAATAAAAGATTTAGGGGAAGGAATGAAACATGAAGCATGATTAGGTGTGGCCAGAGGAATCAGAATAACCTAATTTTGCTTAAATCTAGCTAAAAAGATATACAACATAATAATAGTCATAAATAATAATTAATAAGTGTTGAAATACTCAAGGTCTGCTGCTACTTTACCTCTCCAACTCACGCTGCAGACAGATTAAAGGGGCTATTTTAATCATTCATATTTGACTGAACAAATTTCTAAAAACTGAGAAACATTTTATTTCCACTACATTCTCAATTCTGTAGATTTACTCACCCATATCTCTAATAGATCTTGGGAATTCATCCCATGATGTAGAAATAGCCAAATCAGAACACTATGGAAAAACAAACACATCTAAAACAAAGGAAGATACAAAAATTTATCTAAGGTAAACTCAACTATAGATAGAAATTTTGATTCATTCAGAAAGATATATATTATACCTGGCTATAGGCTATAATCTAAATTATGTGTAAACATCTGTACGGTAATGGAACTTTTATTATTTACTTATTAGCCTAAGCTTAAATTTACACAAGACATTAACAAGAGAGTCAACATCATCTATAAACCCAAAACAACCATCTAATGCTGATTACACTGAAAAGGTCTCTCAGGTGGAATAATTATGTATTTAGGTAGGTGCTGCTGGATGTTTATTCCTATTCTTAGCTGTGTCACGTTCCCAAACAATAAAAGAAACAGTATGTCATCTGAGAGGACTTTAAAGTACTTCACAAGAAAATCTTCAGAAGCTCAATTTTCCCCAAACCTAAGATATTCATTATGCATATAATATAGTTATAAAGTCAAGATGAGCTCAGTCAGAGTGGTTCCCAATACATTTTAAATATCCCACATACTTGTATCTGGTTGGCCAAAATCTAGTGATGCTTATTCTACCAAATCAATATATTTAGCAAAGGAGTTGAATTCCAAATAAATATTGAAGAAAATTCTTATTTTGAAGCAGAGATTTCATTATTTCCCTAATGCCCACAACCAATACAGCATTTTTGATTAATTATAGTATTTTCATTTCTTGAACACAAACTTCACCAAACATAAAGCAAAAAATGTGATTAAATCTCAATTATCTAAAAACATTTACAACCCTAACATGCTTACCATCATCTAAATCACTTCTAGGCTTAAGGAATAATGGGTTTTCCTCAACTCATCTTGGGCTTGTGAGAATTGCTATTAAGCAGTAAAATAAATTAATCCCCCACCAAAACTTGGAAGCTTTAGTACAGAAGGTCTTTACTAAGAAGTATCGGAGAAAAACATTTTTTAAATTGTTGGCAGACACAGTCACTGGTAACTCTGAAAAACAATTGGCTTCTATTTCCTCCTAGAGGCAGCTTTACTCCCTAGGAGTCCTACTCATTCATGCTATCTCTGGTTTCTAGAAACTTTCAATCTTCCAACAATTTTTATCTTCATTTAACCTTTTCTAAAATTAACCAAACATTCCCCATTTGTTTAAGGATCTTCTCTCTACATTTCCGGGAGATAACTAGTTAATTCAATAAGCACATCTGTACTGAACAGATATATTTGCATGTTTATAGTAGACTTGAGGCAATGTTTTAACTCAAAAGGATGGTATCTGCAGCCAACTCTCTGGGGTTGTTGTATTTTTCAAATTTTTCAGTATTTTTCAAATTCAAACATTTAGTCTGCCTATTCAGCATATTCTAAAGCAAAATACCATTGAAATATGTTATAATAGAGGTAAGTTTTTGTTCCTATTACATGCACTAATGGAATCAATACCAGGTGTCCGGATGGATTTCATATGATCCAGGGAGTTTTTTTCCCCTGGATAATTAAAAACAAATAAGCAAACAAAAGCCCTTCCTAGTTAAAAAAGTTTTAAATCTTTATTCCTTTTTGAAAGTGAAAGTGTTAGTCGCTCTCAGTTTCAAAAAGGAATAAGGATTAGTTTTTTTTTTTCTTTTTTTGTTAGCAAGAAAGGGCTTTTGTTTGCTTATTTGTTTTTAATTATCCAGGGAAATAACTTCCCCGATCATGTGAAATCCATTCCTTTTTAACATGCTGCAAATTTGCTCTTCCCTGTCTCTCCAGCCTCTCTCTCTGTCAGCATTGGCACCCTGGCTATTTTCATGCTGCTTTACATAATTGGTCTCTGAAGCTGCCACCTGTTCACAAGTATACAAATCACTCTCCTTGGAGAATATGATTTAACCAAATCATGATGGAATAATGAGCCCGGACATCAGTTTCACATCTGTAAATACATAGATTCACCTCTTACACTGAGTCTAATAGTTTCTCATAATAAAGATTATGTTTAAATGAAAACAATGTAATTGTTATCTTGATCTTATTTGATTTTGAGTAATTCCTCCATTTTACCCTTTCCACTTTTCTGCTCCACTCACTTTATCCCTTTTACTGAGAATGTGCTGTGTCCAGATTATCCCATCAAAAGCAAAGATAGTTTTCCCCAAAGACATCCCCTAGTAGAGGATCAAATGTTCAGGATATCACATTTCTGGACTTTAGCTCTTCATCTTTCCTGGCCCAAAGAATACAGACCTCACAAAAAGAATATTTTACTCATTTTTGGTGGCTCAGACGGTAAAGCATCTGGCTCCAACGCAGGAGACCTGGGTTCGATCCCTGGGTTGGGGAGATCTCCTGGAGAAGGAAATGGCAACCCACTCCAGTATTCTTGCCTGGAAAATCCCATGGACAGCGGAACCTGGTAGGCTACAGTCCATGGGGTCATAAAGAGTCGGACACGACTGAGCGACATTTTACATAATGGAGTCATCTAAAAGTTTTGAACAACAGGGATAATCAGCATTAGTACATAGCTGGAAATACACTGTCTTTTCATTAGTGCTTTAAAAGATTTAAAAGGATTAACTGTCATTATATTATGCAGTCAGATTTAATTGGTTAAAGAACATCTCATTGCTGCAAAGCTATTTCTAACCATGTTCATGGNGGAGTCATCTAAAAGTTTTGAACAACAGGGATAATCAGCATTAGTACATAGCTGGAAATACACTGTCTTTTCATTAGTGCTTTAAAAGATTTAAAAGGATTAACTGTCATTATATTATGCAGTCAGATTTAATTGGTTAAAGAACATCTCATTGCTGCAAAGCTATTTCTAACCATGTTCATGGTAGTCACTATTTTCTGTAAAAGAGCATCTGAAGAAAATTTATAATTTCCTCAGATTGAAGACTTGGTTGCATATGTAACTAAAATACATGATTTAAGAACTAATTCAGCCAGACCCCTTTATGTCAAGAATATTGCCATATTTTCTATTGGAAATATTTCCAGGGCTACTTGTAAAATACATATTAGAAAAGGTGAGAATTTAGTATGGATAAATTTGATATGTAGAAAGGTTACAAATATCTGACAAAAAATATATATATAATATACAAATATCCATGTCTCCGAACATCATTTTAATTCCTGATTCCTAAAATGAAGGACAATATTTTTATCTAAAATCTCAAGAATTTGGAGGAATTGTCTGATAATTTCTTTGATTATCACATCTAATTAACAAGTGAAAAATTAGTAGAAATAATCAGTTTTCTACCTCGCTCAAACCTAACTTTTTATAATATGACTATCATGTTTTTATGACATAGGATCTATGACAAAAAAATATGGATTCTATTTATAAATATATAATGCATGTTTGTTCATGTTTCTAAAGTGGATATTTTATAAAATATATAGTACATACACCTAAAAAATAAAATAATGCCATTTGCAGCAATATGGATGGACCTAGAGATTATCATACTAAGTGAAGTAATTAGATAAAGACAAATATCGTATGATATCACTTACATGTGGAATCTAAAACAATGATATGAGTGAATTTATTTAGAAAGCAGACACAGACTCACAGGCTTGGAAAACAAACTTATTGTTACCAGAGGCAAAAGGTGTGGGGTGTAGAGGATAAGTTAGTAGTTTGGGATTAACATATATATACTACTATATGTAAAATAGATAATCAATAAGAACCTAATGTATAGCACAGGGAGCTCTATTCAGTATATTGTAATAAATCTGAAAAAGAATGGATATTTGTATAACTGAATCACTTTGCTGTACACCTGAAATAACACAACATTGTAAATCAACTGTACAAGAATATAAAATAAAAATTTAAAAATTACATGCATGTTCTGCTTATAAATCTTCATAGTTTTAAATTTGGAAGGAGGTTATGAGATTATATGGGGCTTCCCAATGGCTCAGTGGTAAAGAATCTACCTGCAGTGCAGAAGACACAGGAGACATGGGGTTCCAGCCCTATTGGAAAGAGTATCTGGAGGAGTAAAATGGCAACCCACTCCAGTATTCTTGCCTGGAAAAAATCCCATAGACAGAGGAGGCTGGTGGCCTACAGTCTATAGGGTCCCAAAGAGTCAGACACGACTGAGTGACTAAACAACACTCTCCCACACCCTCACCCCTCACATAAACCTTTCATTTTAGAAATAAGAACGTTAAAATCTCATAAACACCATAAATCCAGAGAGTGACTCATGAGAGAGAAATCACCTCTCTGTTTTGTTATTTCTTACATCCATATCACTTTACAAAGTGGCAGACAGGCACTAGATACACACTTATTAGATGAATACTTGAGTAAAAACCGGGATAAGAAACAACCAGGACTATTCTATACAACTTTAGAATTTAGATCTTCATTAAGCAACATCTTTTTGGCATATACCAAATTCAATTCAGTAGTTATTGCGTGCTTTCAGAGAGTATGCAAGATAATTTGAAGAAAACAGTTTGTTAAGATGAATGACATAGCTTCTGCTTTAATGTAATTAGTTATGTATAGTTTTCATTAATATCATTAAAATAAGGTGTTTGTTGAAAGATAGTTACAAAATGCTGAGAAGAGAGAAATTATTTCTTACTGGTTGTATCTAGAAAGTCTTCATGAATGAAGGGATATTTGGCCTAAGGATTTTGAAAAATGGTTAGAAAATCAATTAACAGAACTATAGAAAGGTTCCAAAAATGTTCTTGGAAGAACAAATTTGAACAAAAACACAAAGCCAGGAAAAGGTGTAATTTGGTACAATAATAATGGGTGGTTGGATGAAGGGAAGTATATGAAAAAATCAAGAAAAGAAAGAAGAAAAGAAATAGAAGCCAGATTGTGAAGGTCTTTGAATGTCTGTACTTCCTCAGGCAGGCAGTGGGCAAGGAAGTCTCTGACCAAGGCAGTCATATACTAGGGTGATATCCAGGCTGTTTTGGCTGTAGCATCCAGAAGAAAGTAAAGATCAGACCTTTCCTTTACAGTCCTTAAGTAAGAGGTGAAATTGTGTGTTAGATTATACAGACAATAAATACTTCCTTTAAAATACCCAATATGTTTTTTTTTTCTGGACATAATTCATTTACTACATGTAACATGGAGAAAAGAGAATAATATGTGGGTGGATGTTAGTAGGAAAAGGAAAGAAATGGAAAAGTAGCTTTTGTATCTTTGGACATAAGCTGTTTTAAAAAAAA
>SJYA01013632.1:0-16315 GCA_006410615.1 Neotragus moschatus
AATAAGAGATACCAAGCGAACATTTCAGGCAAAGATGGGCCCAATAAAGAACAGAAATGGTATGGATGTAACAGAAGCAGAAGATATTAAGAGGTGGCAAGAATACACAGAAGAACTGTGCAAAAATGATCTTCACAACCCAGATGATCATGATGATGTGATCACTCACCAGACATCCTGGAATGTGAAGTTGGCTTAAAGCTTACCACTCAGAAAACAAAGATCATGGCATCCGGTCCCATCACTTTATGACAAGTAGATGGGAAAACACTGGCTGACTTTATTTGGGGGGGGCTCCAGAATCACTGTAGATGGTGATTGCAGCCATGAAGTTAAAAGACACTTACTCTTTGGAACAAAAGTTATGACCAACCTAGTCAGCATATTATAAAGCAGAGACGTTACTTTGCCAACAAAGGTCTGTGTAGTCAAGGCTGTAGTTTTTCCAGTAGTTATGTATGGATGTGAGAGTTGGACTATAAGGAAAGCTGAGTGCCAAAGAATTGATGCTTTTGAACTATGGTGTTGGAGAAGACCGTTGAGAGTCCTTTGGACTGCAGGAAGATCCAGCTTGTCCATCCTTAAGGAGATCAATCCTGCATGTTCATTGGAAAGACTAATGTTGAAACTGAAACTCTAGTACTCTGGCCACCTGATGCGAAGAGCTGACTCATTTGAAAAGACCCTGATGCTGGGAAAGATTGAAGGCAGGAGGAGAAGGGGACGACAGATAATGAGATGGTTGGATGGTATCACCAACTCAATGGACATGAGTTTGAGTAAACTCCTAGAGTTGGTGATGGACAGGGAGGCCTGGTGTGCTGCGGTCCATGGGGTTGCAAAGAATCAGACATGACTGAGCAACTGAACTGAACTGAATGTGACAGACTGACATGAATGCGGGTATGTAGACTGACAGAAGGTGGTGGACTGTTTCATATGGTTTGGGGCTGAATGATGAGTCAGAGTCAGTTGTAATTTTTCAGTATTGTCCACACTGAATCCTGAACATCTCAAGTGTTCTTGAAAAATCACATCTGAATATATGAACCTGTGAGATGAGACCCAGCTGCATACTTCTCTTTTTGGCACAGTCACCCTCTGAAACTGTGTAGGGAGAAGAGAATCCACACCCACCTTCTCTAGTTCATACTGTAGGAAAATAATTTCTATAGCTTTCACAATGAGAGAGATTTTTGTTTCTAGTTTCTGCATTTTCCTGTGTATAAAAGATTCTACACATATTTGTCCAATTGATAGTGAAAAAAAATTTTAAAAAGAAATTAAATACAATTTTTTTTGCAAGATTGTTTTAATAACAGAAAATAGCATGGATTCATTTGTTTTTGTTGTTTTTAAGGTTTGTGTATTTGTGGGTAATTTTTAAATAAGGGAAGATGGTAACACATAAGGATGAAAAATATATAAGTTTGAATTTGAATTGTCTAAAGTCAGTAGTAATTTCTGTTTGCTACTCTTCAACTTACAAAGCTAATGAGAAAGTCCTATTCAAAAATTACCCTTTTAGAAAAATATTTTAGATGCATGCAATTCAAATTTTAAGTATTTGTCATAATAATTCTCTGCTAATGGATTCACATTGGACAAGATCATATGTCTTATACAATGTAGAGTATATTTCAGTTGCATGATTTGCTATGAATTCAATCTCTTTTAGGCAAAACGGGAGAACTAATAGACACCAGATATTTTGACATGTGGGGAGGAAGTAAGTATCAATTATGTGTAACTGTTCTGTTGCTTGCACTAAATCATACCAATATAATGTAGTCCATTGATGAGAAAATAATGATACTATTTTGTTTTTATTTTGTTTCTTTTCACTGAATGTCCAGCTCATATTTAAATGATTAGTCATACTACGTACACTTTGCTTTTTTATAAAAATTGTTGGTGATGTGTAATTAAGAGCAGTGATAATCACACCTGAGATTGTTAAAGTCTGAGTCCTATTTTCTGCAGGACAACTAATTCAAAGCTTTAGGCTGCTTTGGGTTTCTGTCTAAAATTTCTAAAAAAAAAAGAGAGAATAATTTGAAGAAGGGCTTAACCAGTGTAATCGTGTTTACCTTACTGAACTGATTTTTTCGCATAAGATTTTCAGTCTCAAAACTAAGTTCATAACCAGGATTATTATTCAAATGGATAAATATTTGAGAGAAGGAGTAGAATTTTCTTTCCAGTTTATTGTACTTAGAGCAGTCCACAGATAATCTTCCTAATTTGGCAGTTCTAAGGAGCAAGTGGAAATTAGTCACCAGCCTGCAGAGGGAAGGACCTGGCACCTCAAAGAAGATGGTGCCTGAAGGAGAGAGACTTCTTCCTCAAGTCTAAAGGAAGGCCAACACTGATTTAACTGTTGATTCTTTTCTAAGCTGAGGCTCTCCCCTGCACCTCCTCATCCGCTTTATGAATTCCCTGGAAGCCAGCAGTTGTTAGGCTTCCCAATTTTATCTTGTTCTCAGACCATTGAGCTTTTCTAATATTTCTTCAGCCTGTAATGAGATGCCATGTATTATTTATTTTTTAAATGAGATCAGAACTTTTCATGTTGTCAAAATGTATATCAACTTAAAATGTGCCATCAGTTTTAGATTCTAAAGGAATAATTGGTTCTACCAAAATTTATCACATGGAAAACCTGTTATAAAACTGTTGTTGAAATCAGTCATGTGACCAGAAGCTCTGGTATTTCATCTTAGGTCAGCAAACTACTGCTGAAAATACCCCTCAAATTTAGAAGTAGTTGCCATCTTTGGATTTAAATGGAAATGATTTGTTAGCTGCTCTATTACATTTATTTTCTGATTTAAAAATGCTACTATTTTAAGATAGAATCCAGTTTTAGAGAAATCTTTGGAATCTTTGCTGTGGAAAGAAACTGAATAGTTTTGAAGTAATATTAGACTTGGGCATTTAGGAATCTGACGTTGAAAGGAGTTCAAGATGTAGAATGATTTGTATTGATAGTTTCCACTCAGCCTCTTTGGTATCACTAGTTTATAGTCACTGACATGTTTAATCCTTTGTGAATCTTAATACTGCAGATGAAGCAGGTAATGACTGCAGTATTTGCCTTAATTAGTTTGACTTTTAGTGATAACTAGCTTACATTTCTTCCCCTAGTTTATAGTAAGTAGATACTACCAGAAGATTCCTTGAATCACTATGGATGTATGTACACTCGTCCCAGAGTGTCTGCAGGGTACTGGTTCCAGGACCCTCTACAGATAGCCCGCAATCTTCAGGTGCTCAAGTTCCATAATTGGCCCTCCATACCGGTAGTTCTGCTTCCTTAGATTCAACTATATGAGGATCAAATGGTACAGTAGGATTTACTGAAAACAAATCTGTGTATAAGTGGACTCCTGAGCTCAAACCCCTGTTGTTCAAGGGTCAGCGGTGTACATATTTATATTATTTTTTTAAATTACAGATCCCTTTGTGCAGTAAGTAAAAGTTCTCTTTTTTAGAAAAGTATCTGTGCAAACAACTTTACATATACTCAGGGAGTCCATGAACCTTTCTCCTGTCTCTTAAATTTCTTACTTGAAATCACGTCATACTTTAATATGCTATGGATTTTTCATTTAACCCCTGGAATATCAGTATGAAACACACAGGATGAATCAGAATTGGGAAATTTTAAGTTGATGTGAAACTTAATTTTTTATCCTATTCGTAAGATTTGTCTCTCTTTTGGTCTCTCTACATTAGAAATTATCCATTTACAAACATTTCATTTTTTGTACTGTTAAGTTCTAAGAGATTATCATGATGGTTAATCATTAAAAAAAAAAAAAAAAACCTTTCTGTTTTTTTCAGATGTGGCCCCGTTTATTGAGTTTCTGAAGGCCATACAAGATGGAACAATAGTCTTAATGGGAACATATGATGATGGAGCAACCAAGTATGTAAATTTCAAAATTTACGCAACTCTGCAGATCGATAATTTATAATAACATAAGCAATACATTTTCAATGAAAAAGTTTACAAAATAGTCAAGTAATCCAATTTTCAGATAAACACTGTTAACTTTTAAAAATTTTTCTTTCTGTGTATTTATCGTTCATCTATGTCTTTGAAATTAGAGTCACATTGTACATAAAGTTTGTTATACTCTTTTATGTTCTGTTTTTAACAACTGTAAATGGTTTTCTCTGACAGTAATATTCTTCAGTATCATTTTCTTATGGCATTTCCCAAAGTGTGCCTGTCCTGTGAAACCCCAGTCCTTTAAAACTATAATGGCTCTTCTAATCTTTTATCGTGTTAAGTTTCTAGGTCATTTTACCCTCCTGGTTGCATTTCTTGGGCATTCTCTAGGTGATCATTGTCCCTCTTAAAATGAAGCCGCAAGTTGGACATAGTGTTCCCGAAGTAGTCTGGCCAGTACAGGGTACAGCGGAGGTGCTCACTCACCATGTTTGAGAAATTATGGTTACTGTTCATGAAGACTAGCGTTGCATTCATGTTCTTTAGGGAGTCACGGCACAGTGTTCGTCAACTTAAAGGCTCAGATCTCTTCGTTTGATCTCAGAGGTTTTTTGTTGTTGTTTTTTTAAATCCCTGACAAGTCAGGTCTTTCTCCCCATTCAGAACTTGGTTTTGTTTAATGTGAATGAAGACTTTATATTCATATATCCTTGTTAAATTTAATTTTGCTGTTATTGGCCCACTTGGTCTTGATGCTGACATATGTCCTATGAGATTTCCATTGTCTAGGCTTTGTACTCTCTCCAGAGTCTTTCACATTTCTAAATCTAAGTCAGCAATGATAAACATGTTTACTACAGGCAGTATGCCACCAACTGGAGACCACTTCTGAGGGATTCATCTGTTAATCAGCTGCAGAAACTACTTTTCCGTTTCCAGTGTACTCTAATAATCATACTGTCCAGTTGCTGTTTAATTATTTAATTTTCTGAGACTGTCAGATGCCTGCTTGAAATTCGTGGATGATGCTATTTATAATACCCTGGCTTACTGCCCCNATGAGAAAGTCCTATTCAAAAATTACCCTTTTAGAAAAATATTTTAGATGCATGCAATTCAAATTTTAAGTATTTGTCATAATAATTCTCTGCTAATGGATTCACATTGGACAAGATCATATGTCTTATACAATGTAGAGTATATTTCAGTTGCATGATTTGCTATGAATTCAATCTCTTTTAGGCAAAACGGGAGAACTAATAGACACCAGATATTTTGACATGTGGGGAGGAAGTAAGTATCAATTATGTGTAACTGTTCTGTTGCTTGCACTAAATCATACCAATATAATGTAGTCCATTGATGAGAAAATAATGATACTATTTTGTTTTTATTTTGTTTCTTTTCACTGAATGTCCAGCTCATATTTAAATGATTAGTCATACTACGTACACTTTGCTTTTTTATAAAAATTGTTGGTGATGTGTAATTAAGAGCAGTGATAATCACACCTGAGATTGTTAAAGTCTGAGTCCTATTTTCTGCAGGACAACTAATTCAAAGCTTTAGGCTGCTTTGGGTTTCTGTCTAAAATTTCTAAAAAAAAAAGAGAGAATAATTTGAAGAAGGGCTTAACCAGTGTAATCGTGTTTACCTTACTGAACTGATTTTTTCGCATAAGATTTTCAGTCTCAAAACTAAGTTCATAACCAGGATTATTATTCAAATGGATAAATATTTGAGAGAAGGAGTAGAATTTTCTTTCCAGTTTATTGTACTTAGAGCAGTCCACAGATAATCTTCCTAATTTGGCAGTTCTAAGGAGCAAGTGGAAATTAGTCACCAGCCTGCAGAGGGAAGGACCTGGCACCTCAAAGAAGATGGTGCCTGAAGGAGAGAGACTTCTTCCTCAAGTCTAAAGGAAGGCCAACACTGATTTAACTGTTGATTCTTTTCTAAGCTGAGGCTCTCCCCTGCACCTCCTCATCCGCTTTATGAATTCCCTGGAAGCCAGCAGTTGTTAGGCTTCCCAATTTTATCTTGTTCTCAGACCATTGAGCTTTTCTAATATTTCTTCAGCCTGTAATGAGATGCCATGTATTATTTATTTTTTAAATGAGATCAGAACTTTTCATGTTGTCAAAATGTATATCAACTTAAAATGTGCCATCAGTTTTAGATTCTAAAGGAATAATTGGTTCTACCAAAATTTATCACATGGAAAACCTGTTATAAAACTGTTGTTGAAATCAGTCATGTGACCAGAAGCTCTGGTATTTCATCTTAGGTCAGCAAACTACTGCTGAAAATACCCCTCAAATTTAGAAGTAGTTGCCATCTTTGGATTTAAATGGAAATGATTTGTTAGCTGCTCTATTACATTTATTTTCTGATTTAAAAATGCTACTATTTTAAGATAGAATCCAGTTTTAGAGAAATCTTTGGAATCTTTGCTGTGGAAAGAAACTGAATAGTTTTGAAGTAATATTAGACTTGGGCATTTAGGAATCTGACGTTGAAAGGAGTTCAAGATGTAGAATGATTTGTATTGATAGTTTCCACTCAGCCTCTTTGGTATCACTAGTTTATAGTCACTGACATGTTTAATCCTTTGTGAATCTTAATACTGCAGATGAAGCAGGTAATGACTGCAGTATTTGCCTTAATTAGTTTGACTTTTAGTGATAACTAGCTTACATTTCTTCCCCTAGTTTATAGTAAGTAGATACTACCAGAAGATTCCTTGAATCACTATGGATGTATGTACACTCGTCCCAGAGTGTCTGCAGGGTACTGGTTCCAGGACCCTCTACAGATAGCCCGCAATCTTCAGGTGCTCAAGTTCCATAATTGGCCCTCCATACCGGTAGTTCTGCTTCCTTAGATTCAACTATATGAGGATCAAATGGTACAGTAGGATTTACTGAAAACAAATCTGTGTATAAGTGGACTCCTGAGCTCAAACCCCTGTTGTTCAAGGGTCAGCGGTGTACATATTTATATTATTTTTTTAAATTACAGATCCCTTTGTGCAGTAAGTAAAAGTTCTCTTTTTTAGAAAAGTATCTGTGCAAACAACTTTACATATACTCAGGGAGTCCATGAACCTTTCTCCTGTCTCTTAAATTTCTTACTTGAAATCACGTCATACTTTAATATGCTATGGATTTTTCATTTAACCCCTGGAATATCAGTATGAAACACACAGGATGAATCAGAATTGGGAAATTTTAAGTTGATGTGAAACTTAATTTTTTATCCTATTCGTAAGATTTGTCTCTCTTTTGGTCTCTCTACATTAGAAATTATCCATTTACAAACATTTCATTTTTTGTACTGTTAAGTTCTAAGAGATTATCATGATGGTTAATCATTAAAAAAAAAAAAAAAAACCCTTTCTGTTTTTTTCAGATGTGGCCCCGTTTATTGAGTTTCTGAAGGCCATACAAGATGGAACAATAGTCTTAATGGGAACATATGATGATGGAGCAACCAAGTATGTAAATTTCAAAATTTACGCAACTCTGCAGATCGATAATTTATAATAACATAAGCAATACATTTTCAATGAAAAAGTTTACAAAATAGTCAAGTAATCCAATTTTCAGATAAACACTGTTAACTTTTAAAAATTTTTCTTTCTGTGTATTTATCGTTCATCTATGTCTTTGAAATTAGAGTCACATTGTACATAAAGTTTGTTATACTCTTTTATGTTCTGTTTTTAACAACTGTAAATGGTTTTCTCTGACAGTAATATTCTTCAGTATCATTTTCTTATGGCATTTCCCAAAGTGTGCCTGTCCTGTGAAACCCCAGTCCTTTAAAACTATAATGGCTCTTCTAATCTTTTATCGTGTTAAGTTTCTAGGTCATTTTACCCTCCTGGTTGCATTTCTTGGGCATTCTCTAGGTGATCATTGTCCCTCTTAAAATGAAGCCGCAAGTTGGACATAGTGTTCCCGAAGTAGTCTGGCCAGTACAGGGTACAGCGGAGGTGCTCACTCACCATGTTTGAGAAATTATGGTTACTGTTCATGAAGACTAGCGTTGCATTCATGTTCTTTAGGGAGTCACGGCACAGTGTTCGTCAACTTAAAGGCTCAGATCTCTTCGTTTGATCTCAGAGGTTTTTTGTTGTTGTTTTTTTAAATCCCTGACAAGTCAGGTCTTTCTCCCCATTCAGAACTTGGTTTTGTTTAATGTGAATGAAGACTTTATATTCATATATCCTTGTTAAATTTAATTTTGCTGTTATTGGCCCACTTGGTCTTGATGCTGACATATGTCCTATGAGATTTCCATTGTCTAGGCTTTGTACTCTCTCCAGAGTCTTTCACATTTCTAAATCTAAGTCAGCAATGATAAACATGTTTACTACAGGCAGTATGCCACCAACTGGAGACCACTTCTGAGGGATTCATCTGTTAATCAGCTGCAGAAACTACTTTTCCGTTTCCAGTGTACTCTAATAATCATACTGTCCAGTTGCTGTTTAATTATTTAATTTTCTGAGACTGTCAGATGCCTGCTTGAAATTCGTGGATGATGCTATTTATAATACCCTGGCTTACTGCCCCCAAACTGCTTTTAAAGTTGAAAGTAGGAGATGATATTTACTTGATTTTATTAATCCAGCCTCCTTCCTACTACTCTTTCTCTTTATTTTCTTATTCTTTCTTTAAGACTCACAGGACCTCCTTCTTGTAATCCTTTCTAAAATTTTGCTGGGAGTTAGATTTAGTTTTATTGAACTATTGTTCTTAAAATTTTCCTTGTTTTTATTTTAAAAAACTGGAATATTTAACTTTTAATGTCTTAATATCTTCACTTTCCATGATGCTTCTAAAATAACTGACATTACCTTGAAGATTATATTAACAAGTTCATTAAGAATTTAAGTGTGTGACATGTGGGCCCCGAGGCTTAAATTTAAAGTGCTTAATATGGACATTCCTGAGCCACTGTTCCCTTTTTATGTTGATCAAAGAGTATTTGCCTCCCTGGAAAAGACAGTTATGTTTTGATCTTGATATCCTGTCATTCTCTTGAAACAGTGGATCCCTTCATTATTTATACTTGGTCGCAAAAATCTCTCTGTGGCCTTTAGTAATTTTATGAACCTCATCTCATTTTGAGCACTCAGGTCTTCCTGGTAGTGGTATTAAAAGTGTTGTTGTTAGTAACATGGTTTGCCTTATATTTTTGCACACTTCCTTTTCTTAATTTGAACCCATCATGGGATAGATGTGGACTCTGGCAGTTCAAACCCAGATTGTTCCAGGGTCAGTTATATATCTCCACTGCATCTCACACTGCACTCCCTTTTAAAGAAATGGGATATTTTGACATCTGCTATATCAAGCACTCAAAATATTGGCTGTGTAGCACCTCATGGAAAGAGTTGACTCATTGGAAAAAACTCTGATGCTGGGAGGGATTGGGGGCAGGAGGAAAAGGGGACGACCGAGGATGAGATGGCTGGATGGCATCACGCACTCGATGGACGTGAGTCTGAGTGAACTCCGGGAGTTGGTGATAGACAGGGAGGCCTGGCGTGCTGCGATTCGTGGGGTCGCAAAGAGTTAGACACGACTGAGCGACTGAACTGAACTGAACTTAACTGAGCGTGGTTTTCAACTTTTCTTTGAACCATGAAATCATCTTTTACTTAGTTATATAGAAGATAGCAGAAAGGAATAATAAAACCTCTCAAACTCTACATAAGCAGATTAGAAAACTTCAGAAATTGTTGAGGAAGTTGTCTTGTTATAAACTTGTAGTTATCTAGACACAGGGACATGTGGCATGGGTACCAAAGCCCACCCCCAGGTTTGATTATTCACTGGGAGGAATCCAGGACTCAGCTTATAGACCTGCTCACTCAGGGCTATGATTTGTTACAGCAGAAGGATGCAAAGCAGAATCCGCGAAGGGCAGCTTGTTCAGAGCAGAGTCTGGAGGGACCAGGGCACCAGCCCCTAGTTTCCAAGAGTCCTCTCCCAAGCGGAGTGACACAGAACATGCTTAATTCCTCTAGCAACAGATTGTGACAACACTGGGACGTGCTGTCCACCAGGGAGGCTTATTAGAGCTCATGGCCCAGGGTTTTTACTGGAGCTGGTCATGAGGCACCGTCTGCCTTAAACATCCCCAAATTCCAGGTTCCCAGCCAGAAAGTAGATGCTTGACATAAACTAGTTTGTTTGCACAGTTTAGACACACGAGAGCCATCCTGATCAGTTCTGGGAATGGAGGGACCCTCCCCAAATCCAAGCTTCCAGAGCCAGCCAAGGACCAGTCTTGCTCTTAGGCCTTTCTAAGCCCTGCTGTAGTAATCCTTTTCTGCTTAGGACCTCAAGGTATTCTCAAAGGAAAGTAAGGAAAGATGAGCAGAATCAAAATGGAAAGCTCAGTTTCACGTTGCTGCTAGATTGGTTAGTTTATTGATGCAGATCAAAACAACAACTTCTGAAATTTGGAAATCCAGAAGGAAAAGACTGCCCTTCATTATATTTCTTAATTGTAAAATTTTTTAGATAAGAAAAAATTGTATGTACTTCTGGCAGGGGGCCAGGCCTGCATTTGGATAACCACCTACTATGAAGGCACTTTTTGTGTATGAAGCAATCTCTTGGCATCTGTGAACCTAACATTCAGCTATTTACAAGCAGCCCTGAAGCCTGCACCCTGAGGTGCAATTTGTGATTTTTCTGAGATGTAACTGACTGAAGCCCATAGGCCTTCCTCCGGGAGGTTGTCCCTAGGCTGCCCTAGTAAGCACAACCTCTGTACCATTTATTCTAGATAAAGCAGCAAAACTCACTACTAGTACTGATGATACCAGTAAAATGTTCCAATTAAAGGGCCAGCAGTAGAACATTTGAATAAACTAAAGAGTGAAATGTAATAGTCTGCAGGTCCATGACATACCAACACTGTTCAGAAACAAGAAAACAGTTCAGACAATACATTCAGGGATGTCCATCTACTACAGAAATTGCTTACCAAGGAAGCAGATGAATGAAAGTGATAGCAATTCATGTAAGGACGATTACAAGAAACACAGCTACAGACCCACTTTGGGGAGAAAGCCAGACGCAAGTACGTGTAGTTGTGTGTGAAGGTGTCAGAATCTTCAGAAGCTGAGACTTCACGGGTCCTTTTGCACAGCCATTTCATTTATTTTGATTTCCCTTGGTTATAACTATAATCACTTGATATAGTTGTGAATCTGAAAGACTAAGTATTCCAGGGCTGCCCCTGATTTTCTCACTGATTCTTATGACCTTTCCCAGGAGGGCAGCAGTGCCCAAGCTGTGGTTAAAACAGCTTCACTGCCCCCTGGATGTGACTAATTGTGAAAGGCTTATGACATATGTAGCTCTGTCCTGTTCATGAAGCTTTTTTATTTTAACATAAAGTATCCTGTTTATCTTCAGGTTAATTACATGAGAACTGTCTTGCCAGTTTCAGATACTTCACATAAAATATTTAATGCCCTAAAAACATTTGAACAACTTGAGTCATTTTGCGAACATTTGAAGTTAACAGGAAAAGTCAGGTCTCTTATATTTGCATGTAGAATTGAGTAGAAACTCATTGTATGTCAGATAAAATTATT
Source organism: Neotragus moschatus (assembly GCA_006410615.1). Taxonomy (NCBI): domain Eukaryota; kingdom Metazoa; phylum Chordata; class Mammalia; order Artiodactyla; family Bovidae; genus Neotragus; species Neotragus moschatus. The sequence continues at coordinate 11,583 of SJYA01013632.1, forward strand.
TTTTAATTGTCATCAGTCCCAATCAGTAATCAGGACTTTCCTATTGATAAATGTGTCACTATCTCTTCAGGCAAAAATTACTGTTATGAAGTAGGTATAAGTAAACATAGTGTTAGAAACATCCAGATTTCTATTAGCACTTACCTTAATTCTACTCAAATGTAATTTATAAAGAGTTTAGTGGAGATTCAAAGTGATTTTTAATTTTACGAAGATGTTGACTACTTAAGAGCTTGTATTAACCTGAATAGGTACCTACTGACAAAAAATGAGTTTCCCATTTTTATTTGATGGAATGCAGATGAAAATGAACTGTTATTGTGAAATTAAGACACATGAAAGGTACTTCTAAATAGCATAAGCTAGAAATTTATTTGCTAGATTTCATAACTTTCATCATTAAATAATTCAAATAGTAGGAATGTTACTCTGGTAAAATTTTTTTTTATGTTCTCTTATTTAAACCAGGGTTTTATCATTTATTTCATGGTTGTATGTTAAATATTGTAAGTGTATCAGTATTCCTTAGACCACGTACAGTACACTACGTTTATTGTATCATTCTTTTTCTCTCTCTTCAAGACTTAATGATGAGGCCCGGCGGCTGATTGCTGAATTGGGGAGTACATCTATTACTCATCTTGGTTTCAGAGACAACTGGGTCTTCTGTGGTGGAAAAGGCATTAAGACAAAAAGCCCTTTTGAACAGGTTAGTGTCTCAGACTTCATAATTAATGGGCAACAGCAATTGTGTGAAACCATGCAGTATGTATTCCTATCCCAGTTATTTGCAACTTAGACATTAAATATGTTTCCATAATATGTTTCCATATTTTTTATAGGTTCCTGGCAGTCAGTTATTTGAAATAATCATGACACTAGTTTAATTTTAAAATTTAAAAAATTGTCGAATTCTACATGAAATTTTTTTCCTATGTGCCTATGATCACTTGTATCATAAGACCTTTAGGAAGTTGGTTATTAAAAATTTTAGCTGAACTTTTGATATTAGAATCAGTGAAGTACAGAAATACTTTAGAACTTAGTAGAATATAAACTTATTTTTGACTTACAAAGGATCTTTAAAGACCATCTGCAGTGTTTTGTTCTTTCAGCTCTTCATTGAAGGTCTCCCACTGTATGCCAGACCCCAAGCATTGCTCATTTAATATCTTGAACACTAATTTATATGTTGATAGAAGTGCTACTGAAATGAGTATGCTTAATTATGTTCTTGCAGATATGCAGTTTGCTAAAGTACTGTACTGTGGTTGTGTTCCAACAGCACATAAAGAACAATAAGGACACAAATAAATACGAAGGATGGCCCGAAGTTGTAGAAATGGAAGGATGCATTCCCCAGAAGCAAGACTGATGTGGAGAAAACTGAAGGGAGCACACTTTCACTGTTAGTGGGAAAGCTGTACCAGAAAAACTACATGTAAATATTTTAAGAGCATGCAGCCATCTCAGTGTGTGCATGTCCATTATCTCTTTTGATATCAGGATTATTTATTGCTAACGTAAATAGCTGTCCTTGTAAATAGTCATCATAATAAGCAAATCACTGAACCATTTTCAAGCACATCTCTCTAATGGTACAATGTTCAGACCATGATGCTAATGGCATCTTTTAATTCTAAAAGCATACCAATGGATAACTGAACAGATATGAAAAATATATTGATATATACTATTTGCTGTGAAAATCTATCATGGAATGATACAGATTTTAGGGAGCAGACTTGTTTTATTTTACATATATATATGTATATTGCCTTCTGATGATAGTATCTTTTAAATTAAAAAGATATTGGGCTAGTTGTGTGTGTAATGTTACTTTATAGTCTGACTCCCCTGTTGTATTTCTTTTCTTAGTCTTTCTCTTCCCTTCCCAAGAAACCTATAAATAAAATTAGAAAGCATATCAAATACATGAAAAGCACAACAGAATTCTTTGTTTAATGTACACAGAACAAAGTAAATATATAAATGTAGATGGCATTCTGGACTGTAGCTTGATGGATTTTGTGTTAGCAGTGTGAATAAATTGATTTTGCATAAGCTATTCAGAATGAGGCAGGAGGGGGCAACTCCCCAGAGCTAAGGAATCTGGCCAGGTCCCTTCCCCAGCCTTAGTAGGTCATTCAGGACAGCATATCAGTACAGTTAGAATCTTACTGGCCTAAGTTTTCTTTATTTAATTGTTCTCAGCCTTGACCAAGTGGTTTGGAAAGAGGCACACTTTAATGTCACAATGATTTTAGGTTGTAAATCCAGAGATTCTGTATTCACTTTCATCTGACTTCTTGATAGAAATTTTTTCCTGAAAAGATAACAACATATTTATTTATCAGTAAAAAAAGTCCTAATGAACTGATTGGGGCTGGTAACAGTTAAGAAATAATTTTATTTGATACACAGTGACTTCATACCCAATTCTACCTAAAAATATAAAAAATCCAACTTTTGTGTTAACTTCAGATGTTCACAAAATGACTCAAGTTTCTTAAAATATTTTTAGGGCATTAAATATTATGTGTGAAGTATCTTAAACTGGAACATAAAAAGTGTAATGAACAAACTGCCACTCACAGTAAAAGGCAGCACTTCAATTTTGGATCTAAATTTTAGATGCCTTACATAAAGAAAAACTGAAAGCAGTATTTTTTATTTTGCTATAAACTGAGTTGGAAGTTATTAAATATCAATGAGTTTTGGGATATTGTTTCTTCCCTCAAACTGAATGTAATTCATGAATCGATGCACCTTACATTCTAAGCAATTTTTGTAAACTTTTCAGATTTTTGGTGCTGATACGGTAAATCACTTTCAGCATGTGTATTTTAGCATTTTAAATACTTCCTGTGATTCTGTAAATTAAAAAAATAGCTATTTTACAGTTCCAGGGGTTGTGAAATAAGTATTGCTTTTTTTTTTTCAAGTAATGAGAATAAATATTCTTGGTTTTGCATTTGTGATTTTTAAATTTTTTTTGTATTATCTGGCAAAGTAATATACCTACAGAACTTCACATTGAGGTTTTATTGTCCTGCTTAACAGGCAAAATTTAAGTCATTCCTATGGTTAAACACACTAATATCCTCAGGATATATCTTAACATGAATAGAACTTAAGTATCTAGATGACAAGACTTCTGTTTCAAGATAAGGACTAACATGATAGCTTTATAGAATGCAGTTTGCTATTGTTTCAATTCTGTCTTGTATGGTTTATGTCAACATAACTTTGAAAGCAATAATATTACTGTGTTTTACTTTCAGATAACTTTTAAAAATCAGCATTGTAAATGCAACAATGCTCATTTAGTATAGTATTCAGAATTTTCATTAAAATCAGAAATTTGGCATTGACACTTTGGTCTTTTAAATGGTATTTAAGGACTTATGGATGTATATTTTTTATTTGTAATCATAGATGCAGTCCCAAGAAAAGTTTATTATGATATGCCTGTTAAAATATAGCAAAGACAGTAGAAAAAAAAAAGTGTTATCGGGGAAATTAAAGAAAAATTGAGCCAGAATCTTTATATTCCTGACTTTGATTAAAATTTATCATTGTTCCTTCTGTGTTGTATTCATTTTCAAATGAATTATCTGATATTTTGTAATTTTTTTTGCCAGATGAAGCTCAATGCCTTTAACCTGAAATGCACTTTATACTTAGTTTATACATATTATAAATAAATTGACCCCTCCAAAATAATGATAGTTTCATTCAATTTTGTTGACACACCCCATTTTTAAATGAAAGAATGAGAAATGTGCTGTGTTCAGTTAGGAAAGCAGTTGAAAGTAAAAATGCATTTAGAATATTTTTTAAAATGAACATGAAAGGGGAAGAATTGCTTGTGTTGATCAGGAAAAAGATTTGCCACTCAACCTCCTCAGTTGGGCCTTCTATAGCAATAAGTGCATGTAAACAAGGAGTTGTAGGATAAAGTACCAGAATTTACTTTTTCTTAAGCATTCCTCAGAAGCAGTCCTTTGCTGTCTCTTCCCAGGGTGACTCTTCTGTTGCATACCTGGTTTTTGATCATTACATGTCAGTAGCTAGTTAATCTCTGTTTCCCTCAAAGCTCCCTTGATTTTTTTTTAATTAATTTATTTTTAATTGAAGAATAATTGCCACTGATGAAAGAAATCAAAGATGACACAAATAGATGGAGAAACATACATACCATGTTCATGGATCAGAAGAATCAATATAGTGAAAATGAATATACTACCCAAAGCAATCTATAGATTCAGTGCAATCTCTATCAAGCTACCAATGGTATTTCTCAGAGAACTAGACCAAATAATTTCACAATTAGTATGGAAATACAAAAAACCTTGAATAGCCAAAGCAATCTTGAGAAAGAAGTGTGGAACTGGAGGAATCAACCTGCCTGGCTTCAGGCTATCCTACAAAGCAACAGTTATCAAGACAGTATNGTGCAATCTCTATCAAGCTACCAATGGTATTTCTCAGAGAACTAGACCAAATAATTTCACAATTAGTATGGAAATACAAAAAACCTTGAATAGCCAAAGCAATCTTGAGAAAGAAGTGTGGAACTGGAGGAATCAACCTGCCTGGCTTCAGGCTATCCTACAAAGCAACAGTTATCAAGACAGTATGGTACTGGTGCTGACAGAAACATAGATCAATGGAACAAAATAGAAAGCCCAGAGATAAATCCATGTACCTATGGACACCTTATCTTTGAC
>SJYA01013633.1:0-10471 GCA_006410615.1 Neotragus moschatus
CTCCCGGTCACGACCCGCTGCTGCGGCCCGCGGCGGCCAGGCGCTCGGAGGCGCAGAAGCTCCTGAGCCTGGCGCAGCCCGAGCGCCGGAGGCTGGCAGGTAGGGCACTCCCGCTCGGTCTCCGGCGACCTTCCCCGTGCGAGGTCCGGGGCCGGCGAGAGGGGCACAGCAGGGGGCCTAGGGCCATTGGAATCGGTGAAGAGGACAGGGTGCTTTTACCTGGGCGTCCTCCCTGGGGTACGGACAGTGGGCGCCTGCTGTAGCGGTGTGGGTCTGCAGGAGCGCGGACAATCTGTAGCATATAATGCAAGTGGAGAGGCATCTCCTTATTACAGTCGTCAAGTCTGTTTCGCTTTTACTTTGCCAGCGTTCTCAAGTGACCTGGGTTTGTTTGTTTTTACCCTGTCTTTGTAAAATTAATCATAGACTCCAGTAAACCTATTTTGTAATATGGACTTGCACTCAAAAAAAAAACCACATACACATTATTTGCTTCAGGTTAATTTCTTAAGCAGCTAACATTATTTTTACTCCGTGAAGCAAAACGATGTAAACCTTTCAGGTTTGTCCCGTTTTTGCCTCACTGAATGGTAGGCAGGAAGTTACTAAGCTCTTCAAAAGAGTCAGCACTGGCTATGGTCAGTGATCGGTAAACTCTAGAAGGGTTGAGAAACTGCAGATCACAACCTAACTAAATCTTAACTGAGTAATTGTAGAAAGTAAAAAATGAATATTTTTAGAAGCAAAATTCAGATTTTGTATAGTCTCATTTTTATCCATAAATGGAGAAATGTTTAAATGCAAAATCCTTGTAAGATCTAAATGGTGTTGAGGTTTCTCCAAATCTTCATTTCTTTTAATAAATATTGAGTCTTGTGTCCTAGGCCCTTGGGTTTCATTGATGAGCAGAAGAAAACCTGGTTCCTGCTCCTGCTGGGGCTTGCAATTTAGTCAGGGAGAGGCATGAATGAAAAGATCATGTGACTAGAGATAAAACTGCAGGTTTGATGAGGGTTGGGAAAGAGGGTTTGTAATGTTCTTAGACTTGAAGCAGGTGAGAATCCCACATTTTTTGTTACAAATCTGTTGCTTTAGGAAAGATAGCCCTAGAGAGCCATTTGTGATATAGGGCAGGCTGGTGTGGTAGAGGAGGGCAACAGAATGGAAACATTTTACCTCTCACAGACTTTTACAGCTTAGCCGGTTCTTGGAATTACAGAGGTATATTACGGAGGTATAAAGAGAATAATCTTGTCACTTGGTTGTGCGTGTATTTTTGATGGAATTTTTTCCCCTTGTTTCTCTTTTAAAAGAAAAACTTGAGACCAGGAGTTCCCATTGGACTATGAGCTTCTTGGGAAAAGAGCTGTGTCTGCTTCATCTTTCTGTGTCTAGTCCTTAGCGTGTGTGTGGCACAGAATAGGGCCTTCAAAGAGTGCCTTCGAAGAAGGGATAAGTGATGGTCCGACCAGGCCCAGGTGGAAACCTGAGTTTAGAAACCCTGAGCACTGCAGAGTGTGTCCATCGTCTTCATATGTAATGAAAAATAAGTGTAGGAAACCCAGTTTTGTTTCTGAAATTTTAGATGTCAAGAAAGGTTTTAGGTATCAGGCTCAGGCTCTGTGGCGCCCACGCATTCTGGCCGTGATACTGTGGCCCAACCCTCCCTCTCCTCATGGTCACGCTCCCTGTACCTTTGTACCTGTTCCCACATGTCCTGTCTGTTAGCCTGCTCAGAAGACAGCCTTTAAGGAAGCAAGAGCTATACCTCCTTTTATTTTAAGAAGGGGAGCTAGGTAGATTTGCTGCCTTGAATAAGTGTGAATGTATAATTTGAGGGAGTAAGTCTTGGGTTGGTACACTAATTTTTTCCTACCTTTCAAACAAATAATCTGCCTGCAAAGCAGGAGACCCCAGTTTGATCCCTGGGATGGGAAGATCCCCTGGAGAAGGGAAAGGCTACCCACTCCAGTATTCTGGCCTGGAGAATTCCAAGGACTGTATAGTCCATGGGGTCACAAAGAATCGGATATGACTGAGTGACTTTCAATTCACTTTTCAAACAAACAGTATATACATATTGTATTTAATATGATGAAAGCTCCTTATGAGGACATAGGGTTGCCTCAAAAGACAATATACTATTGTCTATATACTGTGTTGCAGCCACCCTGAATGTTGACATTTGTAAGATTAAGAGAACATTGAGGGGGATCACCATTAATTTGTAACATCCTTGTAGGAGCAGCCTTAGACGTTGGCCCATCTCTTTGCAATGCTGGAAATAATGAGCGTGTGTGTGTGTGTGTGTGTGTGTGTACTTTAAATCAAGAGGCTGATAAAAAGCTGAATTGAAGAGAAGGAATTCCAATGTTTGTTAATTTTTAGAGAAAGGAATACAAAAATTCTTTTTCAGAAATTTAACTATATGGTTGAATAGCAGTGTTTTCATCTGTGTTCAGCAGTTTGCTGAACATGCTGCCTTAACTGTGTGACCAGAAAGCTTTGATCTTAAGTGATTTGTATCAGAAACTTTAAAAACAGGGTCTGCCGTCTGAGACGCCTGTAGGTATCTGCTGAAGACTGTCATGTCTGTCTCTCTTCTGAAGGAACCACAGTCCTTGATGTGCCCCTTGGCCCTTTCCCCCCGTGTCTCACTTTGTGTTGGAATTTGCCAATATCTTCCAACAGCTGTGGCCTACAAGGTTGTTCTGCAGTCATTTTTCACTGATAATTTGTCTTATCGTCTTGGTCACAGGAGTCTTAAAAGATGAAGGAACTCACTGAGGAGCCCCTGTGGCTGATGGGATAAGAGGTAACTGGTCTGAGCTCTGCTCCCGGTCTGGAAGATAGAAGAGGCTCATTGAGTGAGAGGGTGGGAGCACTATGCATGGAGTTGGGAGCTAGAAGTGAGCCCAGGGCCTGAGGGGGCAGTGGGATGACAATGATGGAGGGTCTTGGTGCAGTGAGCACCATGGAGATTGTCCCAGGTGGAAAGAAAGAAAGTGAAGCTCACTCAGTTGTGTCTGACACTTTGTGACCCCATGGACTGTCCATGGCGTTCTTTAGGCCAGAATACTGGAGTGGGTAGCCTTTCCCTTCTCCAGGGGATCTCCCCAACCCAGAGATCGAACCCAGGTCTCCTGGATTGCAGGCGGATTCTTTACCAGCTAAGCCACAAGGGAAGCCCAAGAATACTGGAGTGGTAGCCTATCCCTTCGCCAGCAGATCTTCCTGACCCAGGGATCGAACCAGGGTCTCCTGCATTTCAGGCAGATTCTTTACCAACTGAGCTATCAGGGAATATCAATATCCCAGATGGGTCACTGGTCAAATGTGGAAGTTGCATGTCCAGCCCTCCACCCCCAAGCTGTTCACTTAAACACGGATAAGGGCTTGTGTGGTTTGAGATGAGGACAGTTCTTAGAACCTGATGCCCTCCAGGAGCTTTTGCTACATTCATAGTTGAGTATCACAGAGCTAGACTGTCAAGTGGCAAGAGTGAAGAGACTGATGAAACCAGCGGGTATGGTAAACAAGGAGAGGGCGAGGCATGCTTAGAATGGCTACATCCTGCAGCCCAGGTCGAGAGTAAAAAGTTCTGACAAGGATAGTGCTGGTGGGGCAGTGAGGCTGAACCTCGGAAACAAAATTTTTCCAGAAAGCCTGCAAGTGTATTTGCTTCGGAAATACCACATTTCAGAGAAAACCTGAACATCCGGTAGCTGTGCTGTGAAACGTGCTAGTTGATTCAAGAGTGAAATACCAGATATTGAAGGGACGTAGTATGGGGGAAAAAATGTGAATTTTCTTTACGTTTTAATGTTCATTGATGACTAATACTTTGGATATATTGTATCAAATAAAATATGTTATTAAATTAATATTACCTGTTTCTTTTTAATGTGGCAACTAGAAGATTTTATGTTCTGTGGGCAGCTCACATGGCGTGTGTGCTGGACAGAAGTGCCAGTCGTGGGCAGGCCCATTGCGGATACTGCGGCAGAGATGCCACGTCTGTCGCTGGCACTCTAGCCTTGCCCAGACCTTTGTCTCCGGTCACTCCACAGCCTCAGAGGCTTCCTTGGCGCTCCACTTCGGCCCTTTCTACCTCTTGCCTTGTCCACCTTAGCTACTTGCCAGGCTCCTTCACTTCAGCCTCTCGCCTGCCTGGACCCTCTACTCCTGTGTTCTCTGTGGACACTGAAAACTCCTTTCCCTCCTCTCAGAGAGTGGGGCACAGCTGGCAGGGGCACCGGTCAGTCCTGACTACTTGCTGTGCCAGCTGTAATATAGAGACTGTGTGTGTGTGCTCAGTCATGTCTGACTCTCTGCGACCCTATGGACTGTAGCCCACCAGGCTCCTCTGTCCATGGGATTTTCCAGGCAAAAATATTGCAGTGGGTTGCCATTTCCTTTGCCAGGGGATCTTCTAACCCAGGGATCTCCCAGTGGCAGGTGGATTCGTTACCACTAGTGCCAGCTAGGAACCCCAGTATGTTAATAGATAATAGTGGATACTTATCGTTGATTTAGCTTCCCTGGTGGCTCAGATGGTAAGGCGTCTGCCTGCAACGCGGAAGACCCGGCTTTGATCCCTGGGTCGGGAAGATCCCCTGGCGAAGGAAATGGCAACCCACTCCAGCATTCTTGCCTGGAAAATTCCATGGACTGAGGAGCCTGGTAGGCTACAGTCCATGGGGTTGCAAAGAGTCGGACATGACTGAGCAACCCCATGTCACTTCACTTCATCGTTGACTGGATACTGACACTGGGCTGGAGACGTCATGTGTGTGTCATTTCTCACATTTCCTTGAGGGANTCCATGGACTGAGGAGCCTGGTAGGCTACAGTCCATGGGGTTGCAAAGAGTCGGACATGACTGAGCAACCCCATGTCACTTCACTTCATCGTTGACTGGATACTGACACTGGGCTGGAGACGTCATGTGTGTGTCATTTCTCACATTTCCTTGAGGGAAAGGTTATTTTTATCGCCACCTTCTAGATGAGTAAACTGAGGTGCAGAGAGTTTGAATGACTCAGTTGAGGTCAGAGAGCTAGATGACAGCTAGGGCACTGATCCTGTCAGTCCCAACTTCAGAACTCGCCAGGTCTCCCCAAATCTCAGGTCCTGTGGAGTCTAGCTCTTAAAAATGCCTGCATTCCTTGTCACCACCCTATCCCCGCTGCCCCTCCTCCCCACTTCACCTTAGTTCCCCTCTTGCCTAGAGCAGGGCAGCTTCAGGTCCTTTCATTTCACTCTACAGCCCAGAGTGAATCATTTAAAATACAAACCTGACCTCTCACTCCCCAGCCTGAGGCCCTGTTAGGCCTGCCTTGCTGCCACGGCCCTGTTCTCTTTGAGAGCCTGGAGCCTCCTACCTGTTCTCTGCACCACAGTCCCCGCTCCAGCATTATCCTGCAGCCTTTCTGCTCCCTGGATGGCCTCACCCTCCCCAGCAGAGGTCCCTGGTGTTTTCTCGGCTTGGTTGTGGGAAGATGAAGACAGATTTTTGTCTCGGAATGTGGTTCTGCAGTAGATGAGCTGGGTGACCTTGTGCAAGCTCCCTCTAAGTGCTTGAGTTTCGTCTCTGGAAAATGAGGATGGTGAGAGCATTGTTGGAGGAGACAGTGTGTGTGGAAAATGCTTCAGATAGTGATGGGTAGTTAATGCCTTAGTCCGTGAGTGACATGGGGCTTGCTGCACCTGCCTAGCTCAGTGGGCAGATGAGTCCTTAAAAGCGCTGTCCTGTGTCTAGCGGTGGTAGACAGGCTGTACAACCTTTGCTGCCCCCAGACCTGCCAGTCTAGGACCTAGGTACTGGCCACAGCCCTTCTCCGAGCAACCTGCCTTTCAGGTTTTCCTTCTTTCTTTTCAAGGAGATTGCTCTCATTCTTTGAATGCCATGACTGGATAGACTTAGGGTAACACAAAAATGCTTGAAAATACCTGTCAAGAGACAGTAACAGTCAGGCAAGGAAGAGGAGTAAGCAAATGCTGAATGAACCATGGGAAAAGATGGAGAATATCCAGAAGGATTGTGGTTTACTTGGCTCATCAGGTCTGGGGAGGAATCAGAGGATAGTTGTGCAAATACATGATTCGTGAATGTCAGAGATGGTGTTGTGTAGTAAAATCTTAACAAATCCAGCTAACTCAAAACAGAATTTTTTTTCTTTTACTTTGTATGCATTTAACTTGTAGAAGATCCAACAAGTCCATCCTAAAGGAAATCAGTCCCAAATGTTCATTAGAAGGACTGATGCTGAAGCTGAAACTCCAATACTTTGGCCACCTGATGCAAAGAACTGACTCATTTGAAAAGACCCTGATGCTGGGAAAGATTGAAGGTGGGAGGAGAAGGGAACGACTGAGGGTGAGATGGTTGGATGACATCACCAACTCAATGGACATGAGTTTGAGTAAACTCCAGGAGTTGGTGATGTACAGGGAGGCCTGATGTGCTGCAGTCCATGGGATTGCAAAGAGTCGGACACGACTGAGTGACTGAACTAACTAAACTTGTAAAAGAAGGAGGCAAATGGCAGTAATAATTTTTTTCTTTTTAATTTAAAGGGGAGATCCTGAGACGATTTTTTTTAGGATTGATTATTTTGGCTTTGCTGGCTCTTTGTTACTGCGTATGGGCTTTCTCTAGTTTCAGCAAGTGGGGCCACCCTCTAGTTGTGGTGCGAGGACTTCGCATCGCAGTGGCTTCTTGCTGTGGAACACAGAGTCTAGGCTTCAGTAGTTGTGGCGCGAGGGTTCAGTTGCCTTGCTGCAAGTGGAATCAGTGTCCCGACCAGGGGTCAAACCCATGTCCCCTGCATTGGCAGGCGGGTTCCTAACGACTGGACCACCAGGAAGCCCCTGGAATGGAGTTTAGCTCAGCCAAATTCCTTTCTCTTTGTAATCATTTTCATTCCTGTGTAAGAACGAGTGTGTATTCATGCTGTACAGGTTCTTATTTTGGAATCATAACTGAATCTGAAGACTAGAGGCGGGAGGGAGATGAGCCCTGGTTAGCACTTTGCATATACATGACACTTATGGAAGTATTTGCCAAAGGGAAGAAACAGACTAGAGAAACTGCCTGCTGACAGATGAAACAGGTCGTCCGGGTTCATTCCCGGGTCGCCAGGACACTGGTTTCCGTGGCCGTGCCATGCAGAACTGAGCTACACATGCTCCCAGGACCCTTGGGCTTTCAGTCCTTCTGAGCACAGTTACCAGGAACACAGAGTTTTAAAACAAGATCCTGAGTCTTACAGCAAAATAAAATGGCACTTGGCCAGGTTTATATTATGCAGTGAGGCATGTGGGTTTCCTGGCTCCTATAAAGGAGTCATTTCCACACAGACTTTCTGAGCTACCAGATCTTATATTTCTCCTTAGGCTGTTGTTGAACTTTGACATGCTTTTCTCCCTCCTTTGCCAAAGTTCCGTTTGTTCATTCAGCCAGCCAGTATTTATTGAGCTTATACTATATGCCTGTCCCTGTAGGCAGTCAGGATATAACAGTGAGCAAAATAGAAATCTTTTTCTCCTAAGGGAGAGATACAGTAGATAAGTGAAACTTCCCAAAGGCTGGGAAATGCCGGAAAGAGAATGAAAGGTTTGTATTATAGATGGGGTTGCAGAGCAGGCCTCCTTTGAGAGGAGGTGTTAGAAGACCCCCAGGAGGGAGAGAATCTGGGCAGTATTCCTGACTTAACAAGCTCATATTTCTCCTAGAGCTGTTTGCCAGCTGAACTACCGATTGGCAGAGTTTGCTCCTAACTCTTTGTATTAAGGTTTTGTAAAAGTGAAGCCTTTCACTGAAGTGTTAGCTTTAGGCAAGACACAGAGAAGCTATTTGCAGGGTGTTGGGAGCACCCATCCCCCACGCTGTGTCCACTTAGGGTCCTCGCCATTGACTATTCAGTGATGGTGCTAGCAGTGGGGGTGGGGGGTCAGGAGGGACAGAGGGAGCCCCAGGAGGACTGAACTTGGAAGGTTCACACTGGCATACATATGCACCCTGCCCCAGTCACCTGGTGCCACTCTGCAGAAGGACCTGTTACTCGTTTGTTACTTACCTGGAGATGTTTTGTGCGTGCGTGCATGCTAAGTCGCTTCAGTTGTGTCTGACTCTTTGCGACCCTGTGGACCCTAGCCCACTAGGCTCTTCTGCCCATGGGATTCTCCAGGCAAGAATACTGGAGTGGGTTGCCATGCCCTCCACCAGGGGATTTTTCTGATCCAGGGATCGAACCTGCGTCTCTCGTCTCCTGCATTGGCAGGCGNCAGTTGTGTCTGACTCTTTGCGACCCTGTGGACCCTAGCCCACTAGGCTCTTCTGCCCATGGGATTCTCCAGGCAAGAATACTGGAGTGGGTTGCCATGCCCTCCACCAGGGGATTTTTCTGATCCAGGGATCGAACCTGCGTCTCTCGTCTCCTGCATTGGCAGGTGGATTCTTTACCACTAGCGCTGCCTGGGAAGTTCTTTGACCGTGGCCCAGCTGTAAAGGTGAACATGTGGATGTATGTGTTAGATCGTTGGGTGTGTCAGTTTAGGGCCTCCAACAAGCAGATGTCAGAACAGAATTAGATGTACAAGAGATCTACTGGGGTGAACACATGAGAGAGATAAGGCCAAAGGAAGTAGGAGTAGGTGGGCAAAGCCTTTGGTCACAATGTGGATCTGAAACCATGATCCTCCTTGAAAGCTTCTATTTACTTTCTGAAACTGTGGATGCCAGTGGACAGGTACCAGGTGTCCATTCCAGACACTTAGACAACATATACAAACTGAGCCATTTGCCTGTTGGGTACACAGCTCCAGGCTGAAGAATTTCTAGGGTTGTTTTGTGCCTACATGAACTTAAGAACCAACTAGCAAAAAAGCCCCACAAACATTTGTGTCCTCAGCTTTTCTTGATACCAGTGTGTCTTAGTGGGTTTCTTCATGTTGCTTTCCATAGATCACCTCTTTGTTTTTAATGACTGGATAATATGTATCAAATACGTGTTCCATAATTGATTTAACTTTCCTTCACTAAGGAATGTTTGGAGTATTTTGAATCTTTTGTTGGTATAAGCAATGCCTTAATGAACACCCTTGAGTGTACCTTTTTTTGCATACACATATGGGAGTGTATCTACACGTTAGAGATAGAATTGGTGGACGAAAGGGATGGTGCAGTTTCATTTTGACCGGTAGGATCTCATCACCTTCCACTGCGACTGTACCAGCTTGCATAGCTACTAACAGTGTAAATGCTGCTTCCTTGCAGCTTCACTAACAGGGTGTTGTCAAACTCTGAGCTTTGCCAATCCAATAGATGAACAATGATACATCTTTGTGGTTAAATTTGCATTCTTTATTATGAATGTAGTTATCTGTGACACATGCAGTTCCTAATTGGATTTTCTCAATATTTTCTTTTCTGAAAGGATTCTGTGCCTTCGTCTTTTTTTAAGGAGTGTGAACAGTTGTGTTCTTGCATATTTTTTTAACCATGGTGATACTCTGGTACTGTCTTTCCCAAAGCAGTCATATTAAGAAGGAAGGTATCACATGTGTAGTGGATGCCCATACCTGCTTTCCATAGCCTACAGTCTTGTGAAATATTAGACATAATCAAGAGCTTTACCTGTGTAGTTTGATCTTCAAGCTAAGATACGGTTAGATGCCAAGGAGTGACTACATATAGTGTGAATGTAGGAAAAATGTCATCTGAGTTGAACCCCTAGATCAAGAGCCAGGAGGGAGACCAGAGTGGATTTTTGTGGTTAGCTCTCAGTTACTCCTGGGGAAGAAGAGAGGAACAGACCAGGGTGAAGCCAGGTCGTCTGGTCTGGATACTTGGGTAGGATCAGTGCCCTCTACAGACACCCTGCCTGATATGGCCCCAGAACCAGATCTGGCTCTCCTCTTTAGTCAGGGATCCAGGAGCTAAAGGGAGGAGACTCCCAGCATCTGAGCATCACACACTCTGAAAAGTTTATTCGGGAAAGAAGCTGATGAACTCAGCGCCCTGTTCCTTGGACAAAGCACTGATGAACCAGAGAGTTGCTTGTGTTTTCCAGCTGCAGTTGGGTTTCTGGCGGTGTCCAGTGTCATCACCATGTCCGCCCCCTTCTTCCTGGGAAAAATCATTGACGTCATCTACACAAACCCCTCTGCAGACTGCAGCTCCAGCCTGACCCACCTCTGCCTGGCGCTCGGAGGCGTGTTCCTGTGCGGTGCTGCGGCCAATGCCGTCCGTGTCTACCTCATGCAGACGTCAGGTGCCAGGACCCTGCTCCTGGGCAGCCTGGGTGGGGCGGGTCTCGTGGGCTCCCTGTGCTCTGGCCCTCCCCAGGCTGGGGATAGTGGTAGACAAGGGACTCTGTGCTCACCCCTCCTCTCCCGGCATTAGAGCTCAGTTGCCTGTGTGTCTCCAGGAGGTTGGGTGGTGGTGCGCAGCGCTGAGCTGCCCGCG
>SJYA01013635.1:0-10907 GCA_006410615.1 Neotragus moschatus
GTGGACCCCTGGGGTCAGGTGAGGGAGTGACCTCAGGTTTGGTGGGTGAGGGTCTCCTGGGAACAGGTGAGGGAGGTGACCTCAGGTCTGGTGGGTGAGGGTCTCCGTGGTCTCCCAGGGCCAGGTGACGGGGGTGATGGCAGATGTGGTGGGTGAGGGTCTCCGTGGTCTCCTGGGGTCTAAAGGGAGGTGACCTCAGGTGTGGTGGGTGAGGGTCTCCGTGGTCCCCTGGGGTCAGGTGAGGGGGTGCCCGCAGGTGTGGTAGGTGAGGGTCTCTGTCGTCTCCTGGGGTCTAAAGGGAGGTGACCTCGGGTTTGGTGGGTGAGGGTCTCTATGGTCCCCTGGGGTCAGGTAGGTCCCTAGCCCTCCCCTCAGCTTCAGCGCCCGAGCAGGACACCCCGGAGCCTGAAGGCCCCATGCTCGACGCTCAAACGGCAGCATGTTGGAGGAGCCCGGGGCCTGCGAGCCCCTCCCGTGTTCCCACCTCAATCACGATGCTCCGTGATTGAGAGGCAGCCAGACCGAGCAACTATTCCCCACATGGGAGTAACAAGGCCACCTGTTAGGAGGACTTTATCTCCACAGGTCAGGAAAGTGTGTGAAGAGATTCCTATTCAGGCTGCCATTACCTACAGGAATCAGGAAATTAATTAAAACCTAAACCCAAACCCGATCCTATTGAATAAAATGAGTTTATTTTAGGAAAACTCATCTTTCTGCAGTTTTGAATCAGCTGTTCTTTTTCAGTTTCTGTTAAGCATTAACGGTTACCACACTTTGAGAATGCTATAATTAAATCTCGGTATCACCAAATTCATATTTTTAAAAATCAGCCAAACTACACGATCTTAAGGTCTGAGATAATCAGTTATTCAGGAGATTACTCATCTTTCTGGAAATGAGATAATGGGGGAATTTCTTTTTTTTATTATTTTTTTATTATTTTAAATTTTAATTTTTTTTTTTTTTTCATCTCAGGTGTACATGAGTTCCCAATCTTGAACCCCACCCCCCCATCTCCCACTCCACATCAACTCTCTGGATCATCCCCGTGCACCAGTCCCAAGCATCCTGCATCCTGAACCGAACAATGAGGGAATTTCTAAGAGCAAAGCTATTTTTTAAAATTTGTGTTGACTTATTTAGGAAATAGTTGTCTTACATTGTAGGTGATCATAAGGAAGCAGAATTCCAAGGAGCCTGGCGTCAGAGGAGAGAGAAACTTTCAGACCCGAGACTTCGGGATAGAAACGGCACAAATGAGCGGAGTCAGGTGAGGAGAGGAAGGATTCTCTGAATCAATGATTCAGAACACCATGGATATCAGGGTCAGAGCGGGCTGACTCAGGGAGGGCGGGCATGTCTTCGTCCTTCTCAGTCACTCATTTTTCTGATGCTGAGCAGAAAATTAAGGTTCCCACACTCGTTGTGGTTCATCAGCTCAGAAACCTACTCTGGTAAGTAAGCGGCCCTCGGCCCCTTAGAAGGAGGCTCATTGCTGAGTCCTCCACACACGCAATGTCCAGAGTGGGTTCTGTCCCCCGAGACCCCGAGACCCCGAGACCCACAGTCAGGCTTCTGGACCCAGCAGTGTCGCCCTCAGGCTGGGCAATCAGGGTGGGTCAGCAGCTCCCCGTTTCTTTGGGGTCTCCTCTCCCCATTTTTGGGGGTCTTCTTTCCCTGTTTTGGGGGTCTCCTCTCCCCATTTCTTTGGGGTCTTCTCTCCCCATTTCTTTGGGGTCTTCTCTCCCCATTTCTTTGGGGTCTTCTCTTCCCCATTTCTTTGGGGTCTTCTCTCCCCATTTCTTTGGGGTCTTCTTTCCCCGTTTCTTTGGGGTCTTCTCTCCCCATTTCTTTGGGGTCTTCTCTCCCTATTTCTTTGGGGTCTTCTCTCCTGGAGGCCACTCCTAAGCCCCTGCTGCACCCTCGGGTCACCGCACAGCCTGGACCACCTGCCCCCAGCAGGGGCTCAGACTGAAAAGGCGGGTGGACCCTCAAGTTTGAGGACGTGGGTCTCAGGTCAAGTTTCACACGGTGAGTAGACTGCCCTCTCTCCCTCCCCCCTTCCATCTTCCGTCAGTGCAGCACCCCACCCCGTCCCAGCCGCCTGGGAAGGTCTTTACACTCGCTTGTGCAAAAGTGAGCAAGGCTGTCATACAGTCGCCACCTGGAGCCCCGTGCTCTCCCTGTGAGCAGCCGCGCTTCTGTGGCAGGAGGCCTGTCCTCCGTGCTTACTAGAAGCGGCTCTGTGCCCATCCTCCTGGGGCAGAGGAGAGGTGCCGGAGGAGTGTTTTCAGCTCCCCCCGGGGGCAGACGCTCGTCCTCCCCAAGAGACCGGGCTGTGGCCACTTCCAGGGGCGAGTTTGGGAGGCGACCCGCCAGTGGTTGGGCCTGGAAGAGCAGGGACAATACGCAATATTTTAGGGTGGGCTTGTCAACTCTGACCCAAATGTGTACAAAGTACACGCCTTTCATTGGTGATTAATTAAAATGTTACAAGAGAATTGTTGGAACTGGCCACTTAATAAAGATTGAAAAGGAGTCCTGGAACTGCAGTCACCCCGATTCATGTTGATAGAGATTAGGAACGGGTCCCCTGACTTTAAGGAAACGGATATCTGCTCTCTCTCCTTCTGCCGGCATGACCGATGACCAGCTTCCGCACAAGAGACAGTGGAAGGAGGCACGGAGTCCTGTAGAAACGTGCCACCCTGGCTGCGGGACTGACGGTCAATCCCGAAGAGATAAATTAATCGGCGAGAAGACGCTCACTGGCCATCCAGCGCTTTAAATACTGATATACCTGTGTGCCCTCCACAGTGAGCTTACAAGGGGCCACAGTGGAGAATGCCACTTCAGAACAGTTTTAGTTCAGAAGGTGAAAGCAGAAATTCGGGATTGGGAAAGACAGGTCTCCATGTTGATCACTTAGATGAAAACTTGAATCAAATATACATTTGAACAAAACGTCTCTATGTGCTGTTGGTTATACGTGTATTAAAATGCAGCAGATATCTGAGTTCATATTTTGTAAGTTGGTCATTTGTAGCTTCAGATTTTCAGCCATTTCTTTTTGCTGTATTGTACACTTGCACCCCACTCCAGTACTCTTGCCTGGAAAATCCCACGGACGGAGGAGCCTGGTAGGCTGCAGTCCATGGCATCACTAAGAGTTGGACATGACTGAGCGAGTTTACTTTCACTTTTCACTTCCTTGCTTTGGAGAAGGAAATGGCAACCCACTGCAGTGTTCTTGCCTGGAGAATCCCGGGGACGGGGGAGCCTGGCAGGCTGCTGTCTGTGAGGTCACACAGAGTCGGACACAACTGAAGTGACTTAGCAACAGCAGCAACACACTTGTATCAGCCAGGACATATTGGGAATAATAATTCAAACGGCCTTTCCCTCAGGCAGTCTGACGGGACTGGGGCAGCAGCCAATGCCAAGACTGGTGGGAAGTGTGGGTGCCCCGGGGGTGTGGGGGCTACGTCTGGGCCAGCAGCGGGGCAGGACTGAGCACAGCACTGCTCACGTGTGTCCTGCGCACTGCCGCTTCCCGTGAGGCTTCAGGGCGGAGTCTGCGGCTTCCCCTTCCTGGAGGCAGTGACGCTTGCAGGACACACAGAAGGAAGCATCCCGGCGGCTGTCGCGGCTTCCGCAAAGGCAGCTTGGCTACCCAGGTACAGACCTTCCTCTGATTTTCACCCAAAGTGGTGGGATTTTGCATAAACTAGAGTTGGAGGTTAACAATAAACCACGTGCTTGATTAACTCAGATCCCTGTAGTCCTGTGGGTTTTACTTTTATCTCTTGATTTACTTTCCTCTGCCTTACTTGCTTAGTGGCCTGAAAGACCCACCTAACTCACCTTGTTAGGTGAGTGGGGTCCTGAGAGAACATAAAAGTGACTAAAATGAGTTGCTTTCTGTTCCTTTAGACACACGGTGGATTTCTGGGGCAACTGCAGTTACCATTTGAATCACCTCCAAAGGGGACTTTTAAAACCAAATGTCTGTCTATCCATCCACCTGTCAAATGCACACACGTACATGCAACTACCTGTCAAATGCACACACGTCCATACACCCACCTGTCAAATGCACACACGTCCATACACCCACCTGTCAAATGCACACACGTCCATACACCCACCTGTCAAATGCACACACGTCCATACACACATCTATTAAATGTACACTTTCATACGCCCTCTCTGTGTATATAGTCAGCAGGTGCTATCTACAAGGAAACCAAAATGTCTCAGTTCTGAGTATTCAAAGCAGAATTTTAAAAGCACACATAAAATATTTATCTGTTCTTTGAAACTGGATGCTTTTGGAAGAGGAATGTGATGGAAGGAAGAAAGGTTCTGTAACGTTTAGAGAAAATTGCTTCTCAAGGTGCCTGGAGGAATGGCAGACAGCTCTGTACTCTACAAAACAAGACTGTGGAAATCGTCCGTTTTTGAGGCAGCCTAAAGTTAAGCAGGCTTTGAAATTCCTTCAAACAGTTCTAAAATTTATTTTATAAGAAAGCCCTAATTACTGTTTAAAATAAAACATTATTCACCATTCTCATCTTTATGAGCACGGAGGCTGTTTAAAAATTAAGCCCACATCACACTGATGGCGTATGGCTCCCCATTTCAGAAATCTTCATGCCAAAGCTGGAGAAAACATCCCCAGAATGTGCGTGCATGCGCCAGTCCTGTGATGGCAAGGGCACTGGCCTTTGAGTGTCACTGGCCTTCCGGCAAGACGATGGGCTGTGTGTGTCTCTCACTCCCAGGCTTGTGGTGTTCACAAACCGTGGTCCATAAGGATCTGGGGAGTCGTGTTGGGTGTGCAGTCAACATGTCAGCAACACCGATGGAGGAAGCCTCCACCCCCAGGAACATCCCTGTTTACTTAGGGGGACAGAGCAGCAGACAGGGCAGCCGAAGTCTGGTTGACTTACAGTGCTGTGACAGTCTCAGGCGTGCAGCGGAGTGATTCGTGCGTGTGCGTGTGTGCGTGCGTGTATGCGCGCGTGTGTGCGCGCACATGTGTGTGTGTGCATGCATGTGTGTGCGTGTGCGTGTGTGCGCGTGTGTGTGCGTGTGTGTGTGCGTGTGTGTGTGTGTGTGCGTGCGCTTTTCCAGACTTTCCCTTATAGGTTCTTACGATGTATTGCGTGCGGTTTTCTGCACTGGGGAGGAAGTCCTCGGCGTGGGTCTGTTTTATTTTTCGTAGTGTGTATCTGTTGTTCCCAATCTCCTAATTTATCACTCCCCCTGTATTTCCCCTTTGGCAACCTTAAGTTTGCTTGTGGAATCTGTGAGTCCATTTCTGGCTCGTAAGAAGTTTGCTTTTTAGTGGATTCCGTGTATGAGTGATATCACTTGATATTTGTCTCTGTCTGACTGACTTCACTTGGCGCGATAATCTCTAGGTCCGCTCACGTCTTCACAGCTGGTGTTATGTTATTGCTTTTTATGGCTGAGTAGCACTCCACTGTCTGTGTGCACCACACCCTCACGGCACGCTGGGATATTCGTAAGAGACCAGTGGGCGCCATGGGGGGCCAGGCTGTGTCTCCAGGGATCTATTCTGGTCAGCTTAGTAGGCACTGACTTTCACCCACTTTCTGGAAGCCACAGGTTGAAAGTCTGAAGCTACTTGAGTGACGTTAGTTACTGGCGTTCCGTCGAACCGCCAGACTGGACAGCGTTTCGTTCCGTCGAACCGCCAGACTGGACAGCGTTTCGTTCCGTCGAACCGCCAGACTGGAGAGCGTTTGTGCTGGAGCCTGATGGCGCAGACAGGTCTTGGTGGGGGAGCGGTGGGAAGCTGAGCTCGGTGTGGGCGGGGGCTGGGTGGCGCCTCCAGCGGCTGGGCACCCCTGCCCAGGCGTTTCTGCCCGAGAATCCCCGGAGCTGCAGTGGAAAGGGCGCCCTTGATTTCTGCGGGCAACTTTAGCATCTGGAGACACTGGGTTTGTTAGGCAGGCGTAGCGCACGGTCACACTGTTACTGTGTGAAGGCGCAGCGCTTTTGAATAGAATCAACCAGTCTGAGAAGAGCTGCTCTGTGCGCATGGAAACCGAGTGTGTGCTTCTGTGTTTTCTCGATGACTGGCGAGCCGTGCGTGGAGAGGAGGCACAGACACTTCCTTCCAGCGGGGAGGGCTTTGGAGACACGACGCAAAGCAAGAGCGGGCCTCCGTCCACAGCCTACCCGTCTCCACCTGCTGTCTGCACACCATTCCGTGGAGGGGCTGGGGAGCAGATTCTGCACTTCAGGTGAGTTGATGCGAGGAAATTTTCTTGACCTAAAAATGCTGATCCGAAACACCCTTTGACCAAACGTTGAATTTCCTCTTGCCGTGTGGAAGAGACATCAACTGCTCCTTGCTGAGAATGTTTGAAGATCTGAAGGGGCTGCCGGAGTTTAAAGTTTTTCTATTAAAATGACACGTGCCCTGGAGCCTGTCAATGAAGGGTGCGCGGGTTGAGATCATGAGCTCTTAAGAGTATCTCACAGTTTTCAGGAAATTGCAGTTAGTGAATAATGTTCAAACAGGGCAGGGAACATCTGAGGGTCTCAACATTTAACAGCCTGAGCTGTTCGTACCGCTGCGTGAGACAAGTGGACGTTAGGACCCCCGCACCGTGGATTCGGCTTGCGTTTCACACTTGTGACGGACGCGCCAGGTTTACCAGGAGCGTGTGATCTCTGCCCTCTGGGAGCAAGAAAATGAAACGGGAGAAGTGAATGGATGGGGCAGAGGGCTCCTTCTTGGGGAAGGAAGCAGCAGAAGCTGAAGCTGAGACGGATTCACATGAGAAGAAATTGTTCCCTCCTCCTGGCGGTGAGAGATGTTGAAACTAAAAGTAACATTTTTACCAGTAACCAAACACACGTCGGAAACACACACACAGTGATAAGACTTGGCTTAGATTAAAGGCAGCTGGAGTTCTCTGGCGTTTTCCCTGGGACCGTAAACTGGTTCCTTATTTGGGGGTAAATTTTGGTACTTTTCCCACTGAACACAAACACAGCTATAATGCAGTCCTCAGTAATGAATAGAAATAGAGTTAAAAGTTTTTTCTTCATAGCCCTGTTGTTAACACCAAAAGCAGGAAACATAGAAAATGCTGTACAAACCCGAGATTTGTGTGTGTGGTTATTAGCTGATAGACTTCAGAGCAGTTACTGAGGTCGGTGGGTCGCAGGTGCAGTAGATAAAGCTGGTGGGTTACTGTGAAGAATGTAATAACATCTTAACTAACTGCTCATATCGGCAACGGCACAGCGGAATGCCGTGTGACCCTAGAGAGTGTGATCTGTGAGTCCCGCTGGCTCTTGAGCGGCGAGTCTCGTTTTCTTCTTTTCCTGAACATCGTAATGAGCATCCAGGCTTCTTTCCCAAGAAATAAAATCCGTAGGATAAACGTACGTCTCAGGCAAGCACACGAAGGGTGGTTTGTTTTTGTTGTTTTACTTCATAAGCACTTTTTGCTTTCAAGGTAATCCAAAGTGGACGATTTAGCAAGAAAAACAAATGGGACTTACTTTTGGAAAAGATGTGCTCCTTTTGGTAACTATACAAGAGTAACTCTCTTGAACCCTAACTGACCTTCAAAGCTAGATTCCCCAAAGAACTGAGACTTGTGTTCACTTTGAGAGGAGAGCCCTGCCGCTTTATTTGATGGTAGACGTGGACACAAAGTTAGCGGCAGGGGGAGCCTCCGGGGGTTTCCTGGATGTGACTGCTCTCACTGCTGACACAGAAGACAGTCTTTCTGGGCCCTCAGGAGTGTCTGGCTTGGCCTCGGGGCAGCAGTTCTGATGAAAGGGTGCTCCCTCCGCAGTGCTCCCTGCCCCTCAACAGGAGATTGCCCTCCTGGGGATGAGCCTGAGGCCAGGAGAGGAGCCGGAGCCCGCGGGTCCGTGATGGAAGGAGAGGCGTGATCATCGCAAGAGCGGTTGATTCAAGCCCAGACTGTCTTCCTCAGCTTCTCCACCTCAGTGTCTGGGGCAGAGAGTTCACTTTACTGAACTTCAAGGTTCTGATCTGTAACCTGGGAATCAAAAATTATACTCCTCAGTATGGCTGAAATAAAGATGAATATGGAAGTACGTAGCATAGCCCATTGTCCACCAAAGCCGTGTTGTGCGTGAGTTTAGACTGTGATCCCTGTGGACTGTGGCCCGTCGGGCTCCACGGGATTCTCCCACTGGTGTGGGCTGCCGTCTCTTCCTCCAGGGGATCTTCCTGACCCAGGGATCGAACCCACGTCCTCTGTGTCTTCTGCAGTGCTGCTGCTGCTGCTGCTGCTGAGTCGCTTCAGTCGTGTCCGACCCTGTGCGACCCCAGAGACGGCAGCCCACCAGGCTCCCCCGTCCCTGGGACTCTCCAGGCAAGAACACTGGAGTGGGGTGCCATTTCCTTCTCCAATGCATGAAAGTGAAAAGTGAAAGGGAAGTCGTTCAGTCATGTCCGACTCCTAGCGACCCCACGGACTGCAGCCCACCAGGCTGCTCCGTCCATGGGATTTTCCAGGCAAGAGTACTGGAGTCGGGTCCCATTGCGGGTTCCTTACCCACTGAGCCCTACCCAGAGCCCGCACCCACTAAACACTCTTTGTTATTTTACTGTTACCATTAATTATTATTAGTAGAGGTGGCTCTGTGTCCAAGCAGGAGACTCTTCGAAGGAGCTAGGAAAGCCCCCTGGCTGGCTGAGGGAAGCTGANCGGGTCCCATTGCGGGTTCCTTACCCACTGAGCCCTACCCAGAGCCCGCACCCACTAAACACTCTTTGTTATTTTACTGTTACCATTAATTATTATTAGTAGAGGTGGCTCTGTGTCCAAGCAGGAGACTCTTCGAAGGAGCTAGGAAAGCCCCCTGGCTGGCTGAGGGAAGCTGAGGCTGTAGAGGACGTTAGCGTTACATCATGCCTTAGAAATAGCCTCGGCTGCTCTGATGACTCGCACTTTGAACTGTCGCACGGTTTAAGCACTGAAGAGAAGGAGCCACGGTGTGTCCTCTCTGGCCGCTTCTCTGCTCTGAAGCTCCAGGCCCTCTCTCCTCACTCCTGTTAGACTTCCTTACGAGCAGGTCTTTATCTACTTTTAAGTGAAGGGAAACTGAGGCACTAAATTTCTACCTTATTGTTGTGTATCAGAATCTGGGTGTTAGCTTTAAGTTATACAATTTAAAGCAATTTTATTTTATTGACTATTATTGCTTTGGGGGTTATTTAGTATTTCAAAATAGATGACAATAAAAATATACTTTAAAAGTCAGTAAAATACCTTGCTATTTTCACGGAATAAAGCGATTCAGTTTCCCCATGTGCTCCTTCCCTTTAATAAGTACCAGACGGTGGGTCCCTTATCACTCGTAGGGAGTGACTGGTGTGCACGCCTCCAGGTCGGGGGCTGGGGCTGAGGACAGACACGCTTGCACACCTGTGCCCGTTTGGTGCTTCCAGATGATGTCACAGCGCTGAGAGGACAGGCCTCAGTGGCAGGCCGTGCCATCACGCCACTGAGCACTGCGGCGATCCCACGCATCCTCTGCACACTACCCCTCAGGGCCGCACCCAGGTAGCCGCAGGGCACCTTGACCTGCGTTGCAGGCGCCTGGCCCCCCCGCACTGCACACAGTGGGTGCTCAAATCCGTCTTCCCAGCTTCCTTACTGAGGAAATGACGGAAGTGAGAAATCCAAAGAGGATCCTTGGTCCTGGCAGGGCTTAATGCTCCGCTTACTCAGGTATCTGCAAATATGCAACTCTCCCTTCCCTGGTTCTCTTGAAGCTTTCCCCGTGTGTTTAAAGATGTTCTCTCTGGGAACAGGGCTGAGAAAATTGTGAGCATCTCATCAAAACGGCAGTGAGCTGATCAGTAAACATTTCCCCAGGGCACCTGCACGGAGGCGCTGCACCTCACCTGCTCTGGAAGCCCCGGGGCCTCAGGGTGCCCCATGGCCAGACCTCAGGACCCTAAGAGCAAATACGAACCCGTGAGCTCCCAGCAAAGAAGGGATCAGAGGACGTGAGGGCTGGTGACTCCGTGGCAGCAGAGCTGTCTTAGGAGCAGGGAGAGAGAAAGTCTCCCCGAGGTCAGCGATCCCCTGGCGCTCACCTGGACCCTGCCAACACTGCTAATGGACTTCACTGCTTTCTTTTTCTATCACACTTTCTTTATGAAGGACCAGCTTCATTCTGCAACAAACGTACTCGTTCTATACATGTGCCTCTGTTACATAGGCCAGGATTATTGCAGAGTATTTAATTAGGGGGACATTTGTCTTTAGGCAACAGCTGGAACTGAAATATCTCAGACAGAACACTGCCGTAAAAATGGGCTCTGCCCTGTTGACACACTCCAGGACAGAAGCTACCTGATGCCCCTCACCCCGGGTCCTGGGGAACGTCTCCTCCCTGAACCTCTGTGTGCCTCAGCTCAAGCTGGATGTCAGCACACGCTGCTTTGGCTTTGTGCTCCCTAAAGCGATCTTCTGGTACGCAATCATCTTGAAAAGACAGTGTATAGTGCGCATAGTACAGCAGTTCCTGTCAGCACGTGTGGTAAAATTCTGTGGCACCAGCCTTGGGTGAAAATGCAGAACCATTTATTGAGAGTCAGAGAATGTTGTCCTTTGGGAAAGACAGGGCTTTATAGACTCGGCCCTAATTATGCTCATTATCTTCAATTGCAGAGTCTATTTTCTTTTGCCAGATGACTATTAACACTGCAGGAAACACCCCTCCAGAGACAGACTTTATTCCTTACCGCACATGGCAGTTGCTTGGTGCTTTGTAGTCATTTGTTCTGGCTCCAAATTGAGAAAGGAGTGCATCAAGGCTGTATATTGTCACCCTGCTTATTTAACTTATATGCAGAGGACATCATGAGA
>SJYA01013639.1:9912-20824 GCA_006410615.1 Neotragus moschatus
ATTCTTAGCACAGGCTGGCGGGGCGGGGGGGGGGGGCAGGGGCCCAGGAGGGCTGTTGACGAGGCAGGGGGAAGGCCAGCATTTCCCCAGCCGAGATAGACACCCCCCCCACTGCTCGTGGAGCTGCCCACTGCTCATTCCAATGCCTGTGTCTCTGCCATTGATCCTAGCCCACCATGTGCTCCCGCCCCCTGGTATTCCTGTCTTTTGGGGTCCTGTTGTCATTCCTTCCCAAACATGCCCCAACTGACAGATGGTCTGCAGCTTTCAGGGGATCCTGCCGCAGGCCATCGAACCCTCCGCGGAGACAATGCATGCTGCCACCTCCAAGCAGCCCCCCAAGCCTCAACCTTCCCCTGTAAACAGCGTTAGGAAAAGGGGCGGTGCTGATAATGGTCACTGTGCCATTTGGGCTCATCAGAGCCAGCTTTGGATGCTGGGTGGGGTCCGAGCCAGAAGCAGAGACTGGACGCATCAGATGGGGTTCTGGAACCCTCTTCAATAGTGGAACTGGGACCCAAAGAGCCAGGGGCAGCTCATCTGCCATCTCCCATCATGAGGCCTTGGGGACCTTTAATGACTCACCCGCCAGGGTTTCCTGGGTTTATTGTCTGCACCTGGCAGTCCTGTGGACTGTGGTGACGCCTGCGAGTTCCCAGGGAGCCCCCATCTGGCTCTGGGCTGGCTTCCAGCTCCCCCAGCTGCAGGGCCCAGCAAACCTCGAAGAACCCTCTTCCAGGAACCCGCGGGCCCAGGCAGCTCGGAGCCCCTGGAGCGTGTTCTCCAGGGGACAGTGCCTCCCACAGCCATTCCACAGTGTTAACCAGGGTGACCAGGAATCCACGTGAGTGAAACAGACCTGGGCCCTGCCCTCATGGAGCTCAGAGGCCACTGGGGACCCCAGAGGCATAGTGACAAAGCTACTGAGCAGGTCCTTGTACAGACATTGATCCAAAGACTGCCATGCTTTGAGCTTCCTGATCCGTGAAGGAGGGTGCCGCTCTCTGAGGCAGGTGCACCCTTAGCTCTGCATGTGCGTGTGTGTTGCTCAGCTGTATCCCACTCTTTGCGACCCCATGGACTGTAGCCCACCAGGCTCCTCTGGCCATGGGATTCTCCAGGCAAGAATACTGAAGTGGGTTGCCATTCTCTTCTCCAGAGGACCTTCCTGACCCAGGGATCGAATGTGGGTCTCCTGCATTGCAGGTGGATTCTTCACTGTCTGAGCCACCAGGGAAGCGCCCTCAGCTCCATATTAAAGATGAAAAAACCAGGGCACAGAGAGGTTAGGCCACTTTCCTAGAGTCACAAAGCTGGGCTCCAGATGAGAGGTCCGTGAGAAGTGCTGTGCTGAGGGATGTGCAGGAAGGTGTGCGGGGAGCACGGGGCAGCCGCCACCTCGAGGGGGAGGCTTCCCCTTCCAGAAAACCTGGCCCCAGCTTTCCTCTGGCCCAAAGGGGAAGGCCCAGGAGGGCAGGGCTGCAGCCAGCGTAAACAGGCTGCCTATTGATGGTGAACTCTGCCCACACCTCAGGCCTGTTCTTTGTCCTGCATTCACTCACAGAACACATTGATGGAGCATCTACTGTGTGCAGGCTCTGGGAAAAAGACAGAGGCCCTTCCGCCTCAGGGAGTCCACACCTCAGGCAGCAGACACAGACGGGGGCTGGGCTCGCGGGCGAGTGACTCCTGCACCCACTCAGCACCCTTTCCTGAAAGGGCCCTCGGCTGGGTTTAACTCGAATATCCGGAGGTGCGTAATCAATTTTGAGCAAGGAGCCCTAGGTTTTCATGTTGCCCAGAGCCCTTGCAAACTGTGAGCTAGTCCTGGACACAGACATTACGGAGGGCTGGCCGGAGGGTCCACAAGCTTTCTTGGAAAAGGCAGTAATAGATCGGCCTGGGTGTGGGCTTTGTCCTGACCCCAAATCCCATCCTGGGCCCCCAGATCCCTCAAGGCATCTCCCTGGGAGCTGGGTCAGTCAGCATAAGGCAGAGGTCTGGACCAGCAAAGCTCCCAAGGGACTTTAAAAACACCCCTGCGTGTCTGTATCGAGTCAGTGATAATGCATGCCCAGCGTCGGTCGTCATAAGCTGGAGCCAAAGAGAAGAAAGCCGCACCTAGCCATCCCCCACGCAGCCCTGGTCCCTCCCACTGGGTAACACTGTTTCCTGGACACCCTCCAGACTTATTTGCACCGTACAAGGAAGTGCGTACATTCGTGTATTTTTGTATCGTGACACTGATTTTTTTTTGGTGTGGTGTCGACTTTATTAATATATACGTTCTGTATTGCACACACTTTCTGCTGTTAGTGTTCCCACTTGACAGTCTAACTAGGAACTCAGAGAAAGCTCTTTCAAGGTCATTGAATTGGAGAGATGGAGAAACTGGGACCCAGAGTGTCACACCAAGCGTGGGGTGTTCTGGTGGCCCAGGCACAGTTCCTGGCCATGGCACCGTGATGCCCACGGTCCCTCCACGTGCTCATATTCACCCAGGCGTCACTGACAGCCAGCCCCTCTCCTGTCCTAATTTCAAGGACTGCCGTGGAGGGAGCCAAAGCTCTACTCTGTGAAGGAGGTGCTGCGATGATCCGAATTTCTACATGGGGCTCAGAGAGGTGCGGCCACCGTCTTGGGGTCACACAGCTGAACAAAGGCTGAGACCTGCAAAGCGGCAGTGCCTCCCACAAGCAGGATCACGTTTCCCCAGGTGGCGGGGCGCTGCCCCTTGCCATATACTCACAACCTCCCCTTTGCCAGATGGGAAGGCCTTGACTTCAGCAGGTGAGAATTGGGCAAAGGACCCTGCCAGTCTGACAAAGCCGCCAGGATGGAGCTGGCAGGAGTCCCAGCAAGGCCTGGAGGGCGGGGCTGGGCCAGGTGGCCTGCTGGGGGGGGGGGCAGGTGTGGGTGCCTGCCCCCGAGGCCCCAGCTGCATGGAGGCTCCTGGCACGCACCCCTTGGCGGCCTGTTGCCCGAGAGAGCTGGCATCAGCTGGTTGAATGTGCCTGGGGCTGCGATTCAGCATTTGGGTTCGAAGCCTTATTTTTATTGTGTTTTGTTTATTCGAAGCTCGCCTTTGAAATCTGTTTTCGTGCCTCCCATCCCAGAGAAGGGAACCTGTTTGGGGACAACACACAGCAATTTTCTCAGCCTTTAATATAATTCCTCCTGAGTTGAGGGCTCGGTGTCCCTGGGCACATATGGCCCCCGAAGTGTGATGCCACTGGTGGGTCTGCAGGACAGCTGGACACCTATCTGCCCGACCAAGCCGCCCCAGGCAACAGGCAGCCCCAGAAGTTGGGGGCCCTCCAAGCACTGGGGTGTCGTTGATGCTGGCGAAAGGAGGCGCCACTTTGTGGGGGTGCTCATGAGACCTTCTGATGAAAGCTAAGGATGTTATCTGTCCAAAAAAATGTATCCACACACAAAGCTCTGCACTCACTTCCGGGAGCTTCCAGGATCTTCTTTGGCCCATCCGTGGACCCCTTCCTCCAGTTTAGAGCCTGTTCCTAGAGGAATCTCACCATCAGCCTTTTTGGAATAGTAAGGAGCAACAATCAGTAGTAGCTAAAATTGAGCAGTTACCGTTTCGGGTGTTGTACCACGGGGTTCCGCTGATGAACTCACATATGCCCCAGGATTGAAGGTCATTCACCAAAGGTCTGACAGCGAGTAAAGGGCTCAGCCGGATCTAAGCCTCGCCAGTCCAGTCTGTCCTCTCAGCCTGACATATACACTTGCACGAGCGTGCACACACAAATGCACGGTGCCTGGCCCCTCGGGACACCTGTGGCTTAGGCGAGCCGAGTGGAGAGCCCCAGGTCACACCGGGCTTGGGGGTCTGACCAGGGTCGGTGGCTGGGGGCCAATCCTTGTGAAGATCAGAGGAGATCCACCTAAGATTTCTCTGGCTCGAGGCCAGCATTGGGGGGGAGCTCCACCATCCAGGGAGCTGATAGTATTGTGAGGGAAGGGATCAAAGTGGGAGTTCCCCAGTGCAGACACCCCGAGGGCCGCCATCCCAGCACAGACAGGCGCCTCCCTCCCTATCCCTCTCCTGCCTTGCCTTCCATCCTCCCTGCATCCCTTCTCTCTGCTCCTCTCCTTCCCTCCCGTCTTCCTCCCTCCCACTCCCCCCCTCCATCTCTGAAAACAAGGCAAACACTAGACCGTGTACAGCTCTGCTCTGGACACGGCCCATTTCTGAGAAGCCCAGACCCCGTCTGCAGGAGCCACGCAGATTGCAAGCTGGCTGAGCCCACAGACCAGGGCAGACAGCCCACTCCCCATCCTGGGCCTCTAGCTGCCCTGCCCTCCTTGCCCTCAGGGCAGGCAGGACAGCCCTGGGGTCCCCGTGGGCCTTCCAGGCTGGGCTTTCCAGCGACTGTGGAGTTAAGACCCTAATACTATTTCCCAACAGCTTGTGGTGGTTTAATAGAATTGAGGGTAAATCTAACTTGCAAATTTTCCCTTTTGATCTCCCTTCTTTTTTCTCCTAGTGGCTCCACAGAACTGGGTTTAGAACAGGGCTGAAGGCAGCTCCCTTCTCAGTCCTGCTCCCAGTCAGCATTCTCCCGAGGAGGTCTGAAGTCCTGCGGTGTCACGGAGGTGGCTGTCAGCCTCCTCTCCCGCATCCCACGTGGCACTGACCTGGCCCGGGCAGGCTTCTTCAAGCTCCAACCAAGGTCCTGCCCTTCAGCCACCCCGCTGGCTTCTCCCCTCCTCTGCAGCAAGCAGGCTTTCTTCATGCCCTCAGGGCCGTTGCACTTGCTTTCCCCTCTGCCTGAAACGCTATGCCCACTAGCTTCACTGACTCCTACTTAACATAGGTCTCAGCGTGGAAGTCTCCTCCTCAGGGAAGCCCTCCTGGATCAGCCCAGAACCGCAGTAACATTGCTGGGACACAGAGGACCACTCTCAGCAGACCCCGAGCTCTAGGAGCCCAGGGACTGAACAGCTTCCTGCCCAGACCCTGCCCCTGAGGAGCCCCCACGGGGCTCCCTGCTGTGTCCTGCGCCTCAGTTTCCCTGCCTATAAGACGAGGGGGTGGGTCCTGCACTTGCCCTGTGATGATTCTCTGCGGCTCCCTGTGGGTTTCTGGCAAGGATCACACTCATTTCACGGTATTTGACTTCCTTGATTATCTGATTTTCCAGGGAGGAATTTTAAATCTCCGGGCTGGGGTGGCAGCTGCCTGATCCTCGGGCACCCATCCCATCCCACCAGCCCGAGTACACCTGACATCCTGGGGAGGCCCATGAAAACTGCCCTCTTGGCAGACGAGGTACTGCACTGAGAAACTCTGCCAGGCTCTGTGACTGTCGTTTGGTCCGTGGGGTCAGGGAAGAGGGTGGTGGCAGCCCCACGCCCTGAGGCCCAAGCTATCAAGGCAGGCTCCGTGGCTCAGGAGCCAGACAGGCTGGGTTCAAAGTGTGACTCAGTCAGTTTTCGTGAGACTAAGGCCCACCTTTCACTGCTCTATGCCTCAGTCCCTCACTATATAATGGGCATAAAAACAGAACATCCCAGCTGGGGTTCTTGGGTTGACCGAGATGGTTCCCTACCTGGGCTCTGGGGTTAAAGGGCTCTTCTCTTCTCATCCCAAAGGCAGCAGCTAAGCTTCAAGTCTCTGGAGAAAAACAGCAACAAACAGGACTTCCCTGGTGAGCCAGCGGTTGCGAGTCCACCTGGCAGAGGAGACACGGGTTCAGTCCCTGGTCGGGGAAGATTCCACATGCCGTTGGCAGCTAAGCCCTCCTGCCACGGCTGCTGAGCCCCAGCTCTGGAGCCCGAGCTCTGCAGCAAGAGAGGCCGTGGCTTTGAGAAGCCTGTGAACCAAGCTGGAGAAAGGGCCCCAGCCCACTACAACCCCAGAAAGCCGGCACAGCCACGACTCGGTGCAGCCGAACAACAGCATGACGTCTCTGCTACTTAGCTGGCTGCGTGAGCTCCTAGTGCCAGGGCTTTCCCATCTGTAAATTGGGGGTACTAGGTATAGCCGACTCAGGGTGGCTGCCCGCCAAGGGGAGCCCCAGCTTCCTGCTCTGGATCTCAGTAAACCAAACACTAGGGAATCTTCCTAGAATCTTATCGAGTGCCAGGGCTTCCTGGGCAGGGAGGAGGGCTGCTGCGGAAGCCGAGGCACAGAGGAGGGCAGCGACAGGCCCGAGGTCACGCAGTCCGGCCAGGATGGAGGCTCTGTGCCCGCCCGGCCCCAAGGCGCAGCCTCCCAGCACCCCGCACCCCGCAGCCCCTGCCTTCCCCAGCCGCCAGGCCCTGTAGGGACACGCCCCGCAGGGGCTGCAGGCCTCCCGGAGGTCTGAGCCCGCCCGAGCCGCGGGATGAAAGGGGAATCCGCCCAAACCTGCCTCCCTCCCGGCTCGCCCGCCCCTCCCGCAACCGGATCAGGCCTGGGCGGCCGGCTTTGATGTCGGCGGAGTAGCTGCGGCCCCTCTGCCTGAGCGGCTTGGAGCCTCAGGGAGGCCGACTTGAAAGGGCAGCCGCGGGTGCAGCCTTCCTGGGATCGCCCGGCCGAGGGGAGGAGGCGGGGGAGGGGGGTGCGGAGGGTCCAAGCCCCGCCCAGGGGAGCGAGGAAGCTGCTTGTCGTCGGCATTCAAGGCCCTGCAGGCGGGTGCCCAGCCTGCGCCACCGGTTGCGACGCCCCCACTCAGCGCCCCCGGGCCGGACAGTGACTCTGGCTCCCAGGTGTCGCCGGATCTCAGGCCCTAGTAGATGCTGTTCCTCCTGCCTCAAACGCCCTTCCCCAGCTTTTCCTCCCAGGCCTCAGTGTCAGGCCTTGAGTTGGCGCTTTATCTCTTCTTCTGGACCTTCCCAGAACCGCTCCGCAGCCCGGCCTGGTGCCTTCCTCCTGGTCCGCTGCCGCCGCGCTCCCCTCAGCCCCACCCAGGGCAGCACACGCTCTGGTAAGCCCCCACCCTAGGCCTCTGGCTGTGAGCTTCGGGACCAGCATCCTTTCATTCCCCCCGCCCACCACCACCACCACATTGGCCCCCCCTCGCTTCCCCCACCCTGCCTGATCAGCCGTGGGAACGTGCTTGGGAAACGGAGAAGGACTTTCAGTAACAGCAGCCATGATAATAAGGCTTAGGGGCAGCCAGTCTGGTGCGAGGGTGGAGGGTGGGGCACCCAGAGGATTCCAGGCTCCTGGAGCACGCCCCAGGTTCCTGATGAACCTTGTCCTCCCCTTACCAAGCTGGTTGGCCTTTGTGCCCAGCTCCAGGCCAGGCCTTGCCCTCACTCACCACACAGGAGCTCAGCCACTTCTGCTGTTCAGCCACTCTGTCATATCGACTCTTTGCAACCCCGTGGACTGCAGCACGCCAGGCCTCCCTGTCCTTCACCATCTCCTCCAGTTTACTCAGACTCATGTTATTGAGTTGGTAAATGCCATCCAACCATCTCATCCTCTGTCACCCCCTTCTCCTCCTGCCCTCAGTCTTTCCCAGCTTCAGGGTCTTTTCAAATAAGCTGGCACTTCCCATCAGGTGGCCAAAGTATTGGAGCTTCAGCTTCAGCACCAATCCTTCCAATGACTATTCAGGGTTGATTTCCTTCAGGACTGACTGGTTCGATCTTCTTGCTGTCCAAGGCACTCTCAACCACTGACAGCACCCTAAAGCCCCAGCCTCCTGACTCCCTGCCCAGAGTCCTATGATATTCTGCAGCTGCCTCCCAGACCCGAGGCCTCTGCCCATGCAGACGACTCCCTCAGCCTCTCCCAGCCTCCCAGAGAGGCAGGCTGGGGACAGAATTTTAGGTCCGAGTTGCAGATGGGGACACGGAGGCCCACTGAGGGGTCTGGGTCCCAGAGCTGGGGGGATGGAGCTGGCAGTGCTAGGCCTCAGGGAAGAGAGGGAGCCCCTCACTCAGGCTAGATTCAAACGTAGGACTCCATTCAACCGAGGCCACCTGGGAGCCTGAGCGGGTCCAAGCACCATCCTTTTTTTTTTTGTAGGGCAGTGGTTTCTCACATACTAAACACAAGAACAAATTGGCCGCAAGCCTCAAAACAGGCATCAGTGTTAGGTCCCAGGAACTGATGTTTAGATGCAGGCACAGCACCATGGAACTGGCTGTACGGGCACACAGATCCCAGGGCGGCTCGGAAAGGGCCCTCCAGGGCTTCCCCAGGAGGGGGAGAAGGAGGGTTGGTTAGGGGGGCTGTAGGCGTGGATGTGCGGCCTGGGTGGGCCACAGCAGATGTGAGCTTCAGCCTTCGCTCTCCTCCAGCTCCAGCTTTCTGCCTCCCCAGGGGATGGGATCTTCTGCCTGCAGCTCCCTCCCACCCCTCCAGCTGCTCCCACCTCCACCCCAGGGTCCTCTCGATGCTGGGTTAGGCTGACAGAGGAAAGGAGAGAGAATAGAATAGCTCACCCCAGGGGCAAGAGACCCGACTCCTGCCTGGACTCCTGCCTGGGCCACGCCTCTCAGCCAGTTTTCTCACCTTTCCTGAAGGTTTGGACTAATTCTCCTACTTCCTTCCCTTCACAGATGTCTGCTGGGCGCTTACTCTGTGCCAACCCTGTGCTGAGTGCTGTGGATGCC
The DNA here is from genome assembly GCA_006410615.1 of Neotragus moschatus. Lineage (NCBI taxonomy): Eukaryota > Metazoa > Chordata > Mammalia > Artiodactyla > Bovidae > Neotragus > Neotragus moschatus. The sequence goes on from SJYA01013639.1 coordinate 18,487, forward strand.
TCTGTGGGCAAGATAGAGTCATCATTTAGTTGGTGGTAGGGAGCAGACATGAACAGATAGACCCATAAAGATAGGCTATGATGGTGGAACTACAGACAGTTCTGAGAAAGGGTTCTAAGACTGGTATCAGGGAAGGCTTCCTGGAGGAAGCGGCATGGGTGAATTGAAAGCAAAGGCCGGGGCAATGGAGAGTGAGTGGTGGGAAGGACAGAGGGTGAAGTAGGTGGGCTGGATTGTGTGAGTGGCAGAGAGAGGAGACTCACTAGAGGAGGGAAGGGCAGAGGCTGGGGGCACCAAGGAGTCTGGACAGGGCCCTGGTTGAGTAGGGCCTTGCCACACCTGGGAACCCAGAGGATCCAGCCCCCAAAAAGGACTGGAGTTCCCCACTTGAGCTGGCCCAGGACCTGAGCTGTGGCCTCCAGGACAGAGCCTGGCCTGAGGCAGGGGGACTCAGTAAGGCCAGCTCTTGGGCGGGACAGGAGGGGTTGCCCCTGGGAAGAGAAGAAGGGGCAGGGACAGCTGTGATGGAGGGTTCCAGAGAACCAAGGGCGAGGGAGGGAGGCGACATGATAGCAACCTCCAGCCTCCTTCGAAAACTGGGACTGAATCCGTGTGAAAAGTTCTTCCCAGGGCAGTGCATTAGCTGGGATGGCCCGACCCAAACCTCTGGCTCCTGGGATTGGTGGGGCGGGAGGAATCCTGATCCTGGAAAGCAGGCAAGAGAGCCTGGGGGTGGGGTAGGCTCTTGCCTGGCCCTGCAGGAACCCAGGGATGTTGTCTCACCATCATTTTTCCAGCATCTCCCTTGGGTAGTGGCTGCTTCTCCACAGAGTATCTCTGCCAAGGAGCTCTTCCTGGGGACATTTTCCTCCTCAGTCCATCTGGGTTTGGTGCAGAGAGAGGAGGCCCTGGAAAGGTCCAGCCTTGGCCTTGAGGTTCCATCCCTCAAGGAGAGAGGCCCAGAGAACCAGACAGACTCGTTCTCCCCCCCACCCAACCCTACCTGGACACCAGCCACCCACCCGCTGGGTCCCTGCCAATTCTCCTGCCCCCACCCGCCACCCTGTGCAGAATTCCTGGCTGCACTCCTGGCCCTGCTTCTTCAAGAATTCAAGGTCTCAATCCTTTTCCCTTGTGGCAGGGGAGAAGGGGCAGGGGCGGCTGGGGACTTTTTCTGTGCCATGGGCCACCACGGCATTGGGTGACACCTCCACACCCTGACTTGTTTGTAAGTGTAGAACAAAATGCATAGGGTTACACTGGAAGCCAGTTAATTTGAAATGCAGATATCAAGATATTTTTTAAAACCATATTTGTGATGAAACAATAAATATGCTACTTTATTAACCATTAACATGATCTAACAGCAGATCTAAAATGGAGAAGAAGGGATGAGTGCGATTTTGAGAAAGCTGCATCAACTTTGATGTGGTCTGAAGATATCAATGATTCCTACTGGAAACAAAGCCTCAGGTACTGCTGAATACAGGGCATGTTGGGTAAGTTCCTCACTGAAGGAAACGCTAGATTGTATAGTTAAAGGACAGTGAAAATGAAGATGTAATTTTTTTTCCCACCCAGGTTCATGATGGTCACCCTGAATTCTATCCACGCTGCACCCCAGCTTAAGGTTTCTTATTGTACTCCAGTTGAAGGAGGCAGGAGAAGAAGGGGATGACAGAGGATGAGATGGTTGGATGGCATCACCGACTGGATGGACATGAGTTTGAGCAAGCTCTGGGAGCTGGTGATGGACAGGGAAGCCTGGCATACTGCAGTCCATAGGGTTGCAAAGAGTCACATAGGACTGATTGACTGAACTGAACTGAACTCTGCTCCAGTAATTGGGGTATGGACAGTGTACCACCAAACATGGAGTTCTGGGAGGGGCCAAGTAGCTAAGGGGAGGAGTCCTAGACTCCAGGGAGAATCACCTGACCCCAGTAACCAATGAAATGTGGAAACAGGGGGAGAGGGAGGAGCCAGCTTACTTCCTATTTCTCCATCCTCGGATCCTGGGTACTAGGGTTCCTGATAGAAGAGGGTGGTCAGGAAGAGGAGAGAGTGAGCAGCTCAGCTGGAAGTGGGTCCAGCGAGAAAGAGAGAGTGTGTGTTGTCAGCTCTTGCTTGGTTATGCCCTGGTAACAAACAGCCTCCATTTCTCCAGGGTCTCATAACCTCAAAGCTTTTCTTGCTCACCTGCAGCTCCGGAGTGTATCACCTTCTCCAGGATCCAGGTGGAGACATTGCTGTTTTCCCAGTAAACTGGGGCCCCTTGAAGGCCCATGTCTGGCTGATTTGCAAGTTTGAGCCGTTCTTTTTTTTTTTTTTTTTTTTT
>SJYA01013641.1:0-10904 GCA_006410615.1 Neotragus moschatus
GTGAATCAGGCATGGTAGAGATGGATTAGAAAGGCATTTCAAGTCAGATATGATACCTGTGATACTTGTCTTTGTCTTTCATGGGCCAGCCTCCTGACACACACTGATACAGTCTATCAGGGGCAGTCATTTCTACAGATAGATACAGATGTACCATACATCTATATGTACAGGTAGAGATATATACACACATACATATGTAGGTAGATAGATATCTGAAACAGATAATTAAAATGTGTGGGTTTACATGTATGAATTGAATCATACATTGACTCTGCAGTATTTACAGACAAATCATGCTCAAACAGATGACAATAGGTGAACCAGAATCTAGTAAGATTGCTTATTTCAAGATTTTACACTGATCTGTTTGACATGGGTGTGTGCTGACTTAAATTTCAAGATTAGAGTAGAGAAGAATTACTGCTTCTCAGGTATAAAATCTGCCATTGCTTCTGTAGAGGTATGCTCATATTTCTCTTTCTATTGTTGTTCTTCCAGCAAGCTGGTCACTGAAATTTAACTTAATTTAATCTAATCTAATTTTGTCTCATCCTTTTCTCTTTCCTTGTCTCACTTTGAATTTCAGAGGCAGTTTTATTGTATGGTTTTGCAATAGTACTCATTTTATAGTATTCTATTTCTTTCTTCTATTAAAATTGTAGTTTTCTTAACTTTTTTTTTTTTTAACAGTTTTACTTAAAAAAAAGAAAAGCACCAACCAAACACGGTATTGCAGAATTGGGAGCTGGAGTGCCTGGGCACTCACAGGAAACTCTGGATGGAGCACAGAAGGACTGGAGGGGAAACCCTTTCCATATGAGATGTTTCCCCTTTGCCATCTACTGACAAAACTTAACCAGGGCCACTTGGAAAAGGAAGTATATTTAAATTATCACAGAAGAGGGGAAAAGGATGAGCTGGAGGTCAGACAGTAAATCTGTAATGGGCATAAGGAGTATCCACACACACGTCCTATGGCTGTTCCTCTAACAGCTTAATTCTTTCTTGATGTATTTGCTCATCCTTTGTCTTTCTCTTTCTCAACATGTAATTCATAAGCATGTGAACATATTTCATTGTTTATATTCATATATACACACATATATGTATATGTGCACATGTATATATTTAACCAAGAGAGGGAGAGTTTCTTTATATTTTTCCAATTAGAAGATGTAACATTACTTATTCTTTCACCCGTTATTAAGGAGGAAAAATACGATAAATTTATTTTTGCAATTAGTAACACAGGCTTCCACAACTATAGTAGACAAATAGGCAGATAAATATATAGACAAATGGATGAATGACAGAGAAGGCAATGGCAACCCACTCCACTACTCTTGCCTGGGAAATCCCATGGATGGAAGAGCCTGGTAGGCTACAGTCCATGGGGTCACGACTGAGCAACTTCACTTTCACTTTTCACTGTCATACACTGGAGAAGGAAATGGCAACCCACTCCATTATTCCTGCCTGGAGAATCCCAGGGACCGGAGCCTGGTGGGCCGCTGTCTATGGGGTTGCACAGAGTCGGACACGACTGATGTGACTTAGCAGTAGCAGCATGGATGAATAAATATAGACATATAAAGAGAAAAACAGAAATAAGTTGAAAGAATTCATACACAGATAACACGTAGTAAGAGAGAGATGCGTGTGCTTAGTCGCTCAGTTGTGTCCAACTCTTTGCAACCTTTTGAACTATAGTCCACCAGGTTACTCTGTCCATGGGATTTTTCAGGCAAGAATACTGGAGTGGGTTGCCATTTCCTTTTCCATGGATCTTCCCAATCCAGGGACTGAATCTGCATCTCCTGTGTCTCCTGCATTGCAGGCATATTTATAACTTATTAAAAATTGAAGTCTACAGGGCATAAATTCAACCATTGGTGTTAGAAATTTGGGGGAACTGTGGATAGTATCTCATAAGGCATTGTACATATCTTTGTTCCCTCATAAGCCAGCCTTTTCTCTTCTTCATCCTGACAAATTCACCAGTTTAGTATCTTTGGAGCAGGTCCCGTCTCTTCAACTGGTTTTCAAAACAGATAGTAACGTGTCAGTCTGGGGGTCTGTGTATGAATAGAAACACACGTATTTACTCTTACACTTCACACTCATGTACTTAACAGCCCTAAGTCATGCTGGGATCTGAGAATCAGAGGCTCTGAGAGCTAAGGTGTAAGAACTTCCTCCTTCCCATTTTTCACTCTTCCCACTGGGGAACCTTGTGTGCTTCTGTACTGGCGCACTCAGATTTACTTTCTAAAGCAGCTTTTTCAAGGGGCTGGTTTTGGTGTTGTCTTGTTTGTTTTTATCTTTTGCTTCTCATTCTAAAGTCTATATTATGTATCTTTTTAGTTTTGTTTGGTCATATTGCCTCATATATTTTTTATACTTTTACAGATTTTTGTATTTAAAAAAAGTTTAAAAAAATGTTTTAGGCTGTGCTGCAAGGCATGTGGGATCTTGATTTCCCAATGAAGGATTGCCCCTGTGCCCCCTGCAGTGGAAGCTCAGAGTTTTAACCACCAGACAATCAGGGAAGTCCCAGTTTTTGCATTTTTAATGAATTTTTTCACTCAGTGGAATAGTCATATATAGAAATAATGCAATATCTTTTACAATCCCTTTCAGACCCGAGTTCAATCCCTGGGTTGGGAAGATCTCCTGGAGAAGGAAAAGGCAACCCACTCCAGTATTCTTGCCTGGAAAATCCCATGGACGGAGGAGCCTGGTGGGCTACAGTCTGCGGGGTCACAAAAAGTCAAACACGACTGAGTGACTTCACTTTCACTTTTGTTCCTTCTTTTAGCCAGAGGTTTGAAGTAAGTTATATAGTACTTTACTGTTTAATCTTTGTTCACTCACTAATTTGTATTGCAACAAACTCTGCTCCTTCAAGACTCAAGTTTGCCATAAACAAATGAGGAAAACAATAAAATTATTCCATTGGAAGTATGTAAAATAGATCTAAATAGTTCTTGTGAATTTTGCTATACAATTAAAAGCATTATTTATTGAGCATGGAAACATTCATTCAGACCTTTAAAAAAAAGTTTGGCTGCAGAGGCTCTGACCCGTAAGACTGCTCTTTGGCTTTAATTATTTTAGATTCAAGGCTTTGTTCCCAAAAGACATTAAGACTAGTATTTTTTGTTCATATTTTTTTCCCATGAGGACATGGACATGCTTAAAAATTCCATTGTTACTTTGCTATCCCAATAAAGTATGCAAGTCACAAATATGATTTTTACTGATGGAAAGTTCAGTTCAGTCGCTCAGTCATATCTGACTCTGCTAGCCCGTGAACTGCAGCACACCAGGCCTTCCTGTCCATCACCAACTCCCAGAGTTTCCCAAACCCATGTCCATCAAGTTGGTGATGCCATCCATCCATCTCATCCTCTGTTGTCTCCTTCTCCTCTTGCCCCCAACCCCTCCTAGCATCAGAATCTTTTCCAATAAGTCAGTTCTTCACATCAGGTGGCCAAAGTATTGGAGTTTCAGCTTCAACATCAGTCCTTCCACTGAACACCCAGGACTGATTTCCTTTATGATGGACTGGTTGGATCTCCTTGCAGTCCAAGGGACTCTCAAGAGTCTTCTCCAACACCACAGTTCAAAAGCATCAATTTTTCGGTGCTCAGCTTTCTTTATAGTCCAACTCTCACATCCATATATGACTACTGCAAAAACCATAGCCTTGACTAGACACACCTTTGTTGACAAAGTAATGTCTCTGCTTTTTAATAAGCTATCTAGGTTGGTCATAACTTTCCTTCCAAGGAGTAAGCATCTTTTGATTAACTTATGGGAAAATTATGGTGCTAAAATCTGAAATGTCTAAATCATTTAGGCTTATGATTATAGTCATATAGTATGACTATAGTCACATGTGACTTTTCCTTATTGCAAAAGCACTTGTGTTTCAAGAGACTTTTAAATTTTACGCTTTACGAGGACATCATTTCAAGCTTATGTCATGCTATTGCTCCTTATAAATGAGTGAATTTTATATTTTGGGCAGAGGAAGTAGATATTCATAGTAGGCTTCCTTGCAAATATATTGCTGAGAGAAATGTTAACAAATGAACAGGAACATTACCTAAGTCCCAGAGCTGAGAGGTGAAGAGTGTGGTCCACATCAGCGACAGTCAAAGGCAAGGTACCAGGCAAAATGTGTGAAAGACATAGATTCTCAGGTCATGGTTGCTAATGCCAAAAGAAAAGGAAAATAAAGCAGCTAAAGAATGATTAGTAGGTGAACTAGCCAAGGCTACCCAGACCTTCTGCTGCTGCTAAGTCGCATCAGTCATGTCAGACTCTGTGCGACCCCATAGATGGCAGCCCACCAGGCTCCCCCGTCCCTGGGATTCTCCAGGCAAGAACACTGGAGTGCGTTGCCATTTCCTTCTCCAATGCATGAAAGTGAAAAGTGAAAGGGAAGTTGCTCAGTCATGTCCGACTCTTCACCACCCCATGGACTACAACCTACCAGGCTCCTCCATCCATGGGATTTTCCAGGCAAGAGTACTGGAGTGGGGTGCCATTGCCTTCTCCACCCAGACCTTCTAGTGGATGCCTTTTCATGATCTGGCCCATGAGCTTTGTCAATTAAATACCAAAATGTAAGAGCAATCTTATTTTATACTACTATACTACTTCCCAGGAGGTGCAGGTTCCATCCTTTATTCAGGAAGATCCCCTGGAGTAAGAATGGCAACCCACTCTAGTATTCTTGCCTGAGAAATCCCACGGACAGAGGAGTCTGGTGGGCTACAGTTCATGGGGCTGCAAAGAGTCAGAAACAACTGAGCATGCACACACACACACATACACACACACTACTAAAACACATATTTTTTTCTCTTAAAATTGATGCCTCATTCAAGAATCTACAGAATTTTCATTCTGATTATATAAACTTGACCAGAGACTATAAAATATCCATTGCTGCTAAGTCACTTCAGTTGTGTCCTACTCTGTGCAACCCCATAGACGGCAGCCCACCAGGCTCCCCCGTCCCTGGGATTCTCCAGGCAACAACACTGGAGTGGGTTGCCATTTCCTTCTCCAATGCATGAAAGTAAAAAGTGAAAGTGAAGTTCTCAGTCATGTCCTACTCTTGGCGACCCCATGGACTGCAGCCTACCAGGTTCGTCCATCCATGGGATTTTTCAGGCAAGAATACTGGAGTGGGGTGCCATTGCCTTCTCCGAAAATATCCATTTTGAGTTGATAAATGGAAAAATCTTAACTCTGGGATTTTAATAGATTTAAAAATTATTTTTGCCAGACATCCAACACTTTCCTTCACACATGTTCAATTTTGAATCTCCAAGTCTTTGCATATGATGTTGCTTCTGCCTGAAAAACCTTCACTCTCCTCCTCCTCAGCCTTCTTCATTCTTTGAGATCAAGCTCACTTATCACTGCTCCTGGACTCCTAAGTAGAACCCGACACTCCTGTCTCTTGTCCCACGTTAGAAGTTCGCCCTGCTGGTGGAGAGGTGGGGCTGGGGCAGATCCAAGCAGGAAGAAACTAAAGAGGACCAAGTAGTTTCCAGCTTGGCTTCTGAGTAGGAGGGAGATAGTGAAAAGTTCTGACCCACACAGCCCTCAGGATGAGTAGTAGGAAGTAAAAGTAGGTAAAGGCTGAATCTAGAACTTTGATTTTTGAGAGAACCCTACCCTCTTTTCTGCCTACAGGGCTAACTTTGCTCCAGAGGCTGCAGCCATCTCCACACCAATGAAACCAGCTGGTCAACCCAATGGCCTTTGATCCCAGCCAGATGATTAAATATATACCTATACCCTTATTCCTATTTTTCTATCACTTGGTAATTATAAGTGATTTGCTTGACTTATAAGAGGTCAAGGAAGATAGACTGAGCATGTTTACTGTGTAGGCAGCAATGGGTTTTTCCAAGTCCATATATGTTTTCCTTGTTACACCTTGAGCTGGAGCAACACTCCTTGGGTTTAATGACATCATCCCTACACTTTAGTGTTTTTTCAAGCTGGGTCCTGTACAAGGTGTTTTAGATACCAGAATGCACAAGGCACTTAGGGCAGGTCAATTTCTGGTAGACATCACTTCAGATTTCCATGAAAGTAAGACTAGTTCACAGAATTCCCATATATTCTATACCCAGATCCCCTAAATGTTAATGTTCTTGGCATTTGATTTCTTTTCCTCCCTCTGCATGCATGCATGCATACATACATATATACACGTGTAAGCATGCACACATACACATTTTTTGGAACTATTTGAAAGTTAAGTTACCGGTTAAGTTGGTACTAAATATTTCAGTGTATTTTCTAAAATGATGTTTTTCTCTTTCATAACCACAGTGTGATAGTCAAAGCAAGTGACACTCACAGGGTATAAATTATCTAATCATAGGCCTTATGTGGATTTTGTCAACTAACCTGATAATGCTCCTTACAACTGAAGAAATTCTGGATCACATGTTGTAGTCAATGATCATGTCCCTTTAGTCTGCTGAATCCTTAGTCTTTCATGACATTGACTTTTTGAAGGTGTACAGGGTAGTTATTTTGTAAAATGTCTCTTGGTTTGGGTTTGTCTGGCATTTCCTTATGATTAGATCTGGGCATGAGCTTTGGTAGGGCTACTACAGAAGGCTGTGTCCATTTCAGTGCATAATATCAGCAGGCACATGATGTCAGTTTATCTCAATACTGGTAATATTAACTTTGATCACTTGGTTAAGGTGGTGTGCGCCTACCTACCTACCCACCCATACAGCTTTCCCTTAAAAAGAGTACACAACAACTCCAGTTTTGTCTTTTTTAGTTCACATATTATATGGTTGTCTCATTATCTTTTGACAGACCAAAGCCCAAAACTAACCAAAAAGATCATTCTGACTTGCTGTGTGGACAACGTATCACAGAAATGTAACAGTGGAAATAGGAAACCCAGTTAAGGTTGTTGAAATCTTGTGTAAGAAGCAAATCCCCAGAGTCACACACACAAAAATTTATGCTAAAAAACTATGAAACTATGAAAAAATACACTATAAACATAGTCAAAGGAAATTATCTCACAAACAGCCAATTTCATCAGTGATAGAAAGCACAAGACTCATCTGACAATATAAACAAAGTATATGAAGAGAATTCCTAGAAAATGTAAGTGACTATTAATCATATAAAGAGGCTGAACCTGCAACTTGAACAGAAATGCAATTTGAGACAACACTATGAGAACTGTTTTTCACTTATTAGATTTGCAAACACCAAAATTCTGATCACAAGGCTGATTAGGGATAGTGCTGGTGGAATGTAAACTAGTATGACTTTAATCAGAACAATTTGACACTATGTAGCAGAAGAACTAAAGAGCCTCTTGATGAAAGTGAAAGAGGAAACTGAAGAAGTTGGCTTAAAGATCAGCATTCAGAAAACGAAGATCATGGCATCTGGTCCTGTCACTTCATGGCAAATAGATGGGGAAACAGTGGCTAATTTTATTTTGGGGGGGCTCCAAAATCACTGCAGATGGTGACTGCAGCCATGAAATTAAAAGATGCTTATTCCTTGGTAGGAAAGTTACGACCAACCTAGACAGCTTATTAAAAAGCAGAGACATTATTTTGTCAACAAAGGTCTAGTCAAGGCTATGGTTTTTCCAGTAGTCATGTATGGATGTGAGAATTGGACTATAAAGAAAGCTGAGCACTGAAGAATTGATGTTTTTGAACTGTGGTGTTGGAGAAGACTATTGAGAGTCCCTTGGACTGCAAGGAGATCAGTCCTGGGTGTTCATTGGAAGGACTGATGCTGAAGCTGAAACTCCAGTACTTTGGCCATCTGATGTGAAGGGCTGACTCATTTGAAAAGGGGACCTTGATGCTGGGAAATATTGAAGGCAGGAGGAGAAGGGGATGACAGAGGATGGATGGATGGCATCACTGACTCAATGGACAGGAGTTTGGATAAACTCTGGGAATTGGTGATGGACAGGGAGGTCTGGAGTGCTGTGGTTCATGGGGTTGCAAAGAGTTGGACATGACTGAATGACTGAACTGAACTGAGCAGCATTTTAAAAGTATACCCCTTAGACACAGCAATCTACTTTCAAGAATTTGTCCTACAGGTAAATGTGAAATGAACATTGTCCAGACAATTCACAGCAGGACTGTGTACAGTAGTTTGGAAACAAGTGTCCACCAATGGAGGACTTGCTAAGTATAAGGTATTTATAGGACAGAATCCTTTGCATCTGTTACACAAAATGAAGCCATTCTTGTTGTTACATTGTTCTGTTGAAAGAAAAAAAAAAAACTGGGATACCTCTGGAAAGATACAAAGGAATCTAGAAAAGGTGATTGCTTCCCAGGAGAACTGGGGAGAGGCAAAAAAGTCTTGCCTTGAGCTCAATTCTCTTTGGTACTGTTTGAATGTCATACTAGGTGTGTTTCTCATGAAAACTGAGCAAAATTCAAAAAAGAATTTAAACGTCTGTTGCAGTACACCATTGCAAGCAGCAGTCTTCTAAGAACAGTAGTGGTGGAGCTCATNAACTGGGGAGAGGCAAAAAAGTCTTGCCTTGAGCTCAATTCTCTTTGGTACTGTTTGAATGTCATACTAGGTGTGTTTCTCATGAAAACTGAGCAAAATTCAAAAAAGAATTTAAACGTCTGTTGCAGTACACCATTGCAAGCAGCAGTCTTCTAAGAACAGTAGTGGTGGAGCTCATGCATGGATTCAGGTTATGTTTTGAAGGAAAGCTGACAACTCCAAAGGTGGGGAGTAGATTTTGGCGCTGAGGTAAGTAAGCCGTTAGGATGTTAGGCTCGTGGCTGGCAACAGGTGGAGAGATGTGCCATTTACTTTGCTGGGGAGCAGATAGGGAGGAACAGGTAGAACGTCTGAGAAAACTCAAGGATTCTGTTTTGGATATGTAAGACTTGAAACGCCTATTAGTCATCCATGCAGAGGTGTTATATAGGCAGTTGAAACAGGAGTCATTGTTTAAGAAAGGAGTCTGGAATGGAGGTTATTTAGAAGGCATCAGCATATAAATCAGCACCAATAGAAATATGTAAGCCACACACATAAGTTTTCTAGCTGTCAGATTAAAAAATCAAAGCAGGTGAAATTAACTTTAACATTTTATTTGACCCAATATACATAAATATTATTAATTCAAAATGTAATCAGTATAAAAATTAATGAGATTTTCTTTTTGGTTGCATCTTGAGGCATGTGGGATCTTAGTTCCCCAACCAGGGATCGAACCTGTGTTCCCTCCAGTGAAAGTGTGGAGTCCTAACCACTGGACTGCCAGGGAATTCCCAGATATATTTATATTGTTTCCATATTGTTTTGAAATCTGGTGTGTATTTTATACTTATAGCACACCTCAGATAGGACTAGCCACATTTCAAGTGTCAACTTGTCACATGTGGTGATGACTACCTATTGGACAGTACAGAACAGTGATGATATTTAAAGCTATGGAACTGCAGGAGTGGAGGAGAGTCCAGGACTGGATTCGGGAGCACTTGAACATGAGTTCAGGTAGAAGAGGAGGAGCTGACAAATGAGATAGCAAATGAGAGCCCACTAAACCAGCAGGAAAACAACGCAAGAGTATGTCAAAGGAGCCATGAAGAAGGGGGTGTCAACTGCATCAATTGATGTTGAGAAGTGGAGTAAGATAGGGAGAGAAGTGACCACTGAGACTGGGAAGATGGCATTGTTAATAATCTTGGCAAGACAGCTTTATTAGACTGGGGGCGTCTCCTTCGGAGCTGGAGAATGGGAGGTGGAAGGTGGAGTCGTCTTGTGCAGACATCTCAAAGGCAACATGTTCCAAACTGATCTCTCTTCTCTGGCGTCCTCCCCCATTCCCCTCTCCCTGTATTCTGATCTCTACTGGGGAGCCCACGCTAGAAAGCTGGGAGTGGTTCTCAAGTCCAGCCTTTCTCTCAGACCTCATAAGCTATTATTCACAAAGTCATCCATTTCACCTGTGAAACACTTCATCTGTTTCCCTTGCCTGCAGACAAGTTGCTTCAGTCCTGTCTGATGCTTTTCGACTCTACGGACTGCAGCCCACCTGCTGCCTCTATCCATGGAATTCTCCAGGCAAAAATACTTAATAGAGTGGTTTGCCATGCACTCCTCCAGGGGATCTTCACAAGCCAGGGATCGATTTCAGGTCTCTGCTGTCTCCNGTCTGATGCTTTTCGACTCTACGGACTGCAGCCCACCTGCTGCCTCTATCCATGGAATTCTCCAGGCAAAAATACTTAATAGAGTGGTTTGCCATGCACTCCTCCAGGGGATCTTCACAAGCCAGGGATCGATTTCAGGTCTCTGCTGTCTCCTGCACTGGCAGGCAGGTGCTTTACCACTAGCGCCACCTGGGAAGCCCATTTCCCTTGCTCCATCCCTATTTCCCCAGGATAGGCCCTCATCACCTCTAATCTTCCTAATATCTAGTAATCCTCATTGTTATTCAATCTCTAGCTTTGCCACCCTCAAGAGTTCTGTCATGAAGCTTGGCAACCACCACAGGTCTGGCATCCTTGCTGCTCTGCTAGGAATTTCTACCTTGCATGGCTCCTCATGAAACAAGCTTCGTTGTTCCTACTCTGGAGTTCCCTCTCTCATTCCCAGATCAACTTACTCACTCAAACACACAGACACACACTCAGTTGTTTCATGCTTGCATCTTTATTATCCGTAACGCTCCCTTCACCTCTATAACCCACCGCTTCATGAAGAACCAAGACTGACTCATTCTTACTAATTCTAGGTTGAATGAAGTCGCTCAGTCGTGTCCGACTCTTTGCGACCCCGTGGACTGTAGCCCATCAGGCTCCTCCATCCATGGGATTCTCCAGGCAAGAATA
>SJYA01013643.1:0-10916 GCA_006410615.1 Neotragus moschatus
GTACTTGGTGCTACTGACCTGTAGACTCTTCATATACCATTGTCATGAGAACTGATGATGTCTTTCACACGTCAGTCCTTCTGTCCCTCACGTGACTCCACATCCTCCCGCCCTCCCATGGAGTGGCACTCCCCCAGCTCCATCTGCTTCCGTGTAATGGTCCATGTCGCCCGTAGTGGGTGAGAGCCAGGATGTAGGGAATGCTCGCCCTGCCTCTTTGCTGTTGGAAGTCAGGCCAGCTGGGTCCCAGGACCCCTCTGAGCATCAGCCCAGGAGCAGGGCCTTAGGCAGCTGGCGGGTTTGAGGGAGATCTGTGCAGGCCTGAAAGCTCAGACTAGCAGCCCATCATAGTCAGTCCATGGACCCCGGTCTTGGTGAAAGGCCATGTGCGGTGCTCATGGCTGAGGGCAGGTGTGGGCCTCCTCCTGTCAGCGAAGGACTGGCAGAGACCCAGGTCCAGTGGATGAAATGGGTCTCAAAGCAGCAGCACCAACACCTGCCTTCAGACACAGGCCGCGGGGCACAGAGAGGCCACCTAGTGAGGTAGGAGGGCCACGCTTGGCTTGCGCTGCTTACACAGACGTTTGAAGCAGGCGTGTCTCCGTACACGTGCACACACTGCACCTCGTGAGACACGTCCACTCTTACTTACCTGCTCTCACACTCCCCTCACACAGCTGCTCTGTCCTGCTCATACTCACTTTCAGATCCCCGCTGTGCCCGGGGCCTGCCTCCCCTCCTAAAGCAGCTGGCCCTGGAGACACCAAGGTGCTGACCCAGCAGATCCCCGCTGTGCCCAGGGCCTGCACCCACGACTTTTATCATCCTGACACCGACACTAAAAAAGACATCGGTGCCAACTTAGCACTTTTGTTCACGATGCACATATGACAGAATTTAATCTTCCTGTTCCACATGCTCTCCAAAATTCTTTTCAATTCTGCTTCTCAGCTGAAAAGCAAGATCGGGTAAAGTTGATGTGTGAATGGACCTGCCTTTCAGATTTATGTAGATACGTGGCAGTTCTATTGATCTCAGGGAGCCGCAAGGACGTTGGTAATGAGAGAACAGCAAGCCGTCGTGGAGAATGCTCATTTTGTGAGGGTGGTCCCGAACTCTGCCAGCTGATGGGGGTCAGACTTTGAAAGGGACCTGGGTTTGCAGCACTTGATTTCAAATAGGGCTTTAAATTCTTGTTCTGCAGTTTGCTGTTGATCGCAGAAATATCATACCAAGGTTGGGGCTTGCTTTCATTTTTATAGTGACAGCCTTACGTGATTCCTTTGAACCTTCTGGCAATCTAAAAATATCCAGCAAGCACACAACTTTCCTCTGAAATGAGCAGTACTTTCAGGACAAAAGTTGCTGTTTATGTCCTTGGAGAGGAGCCACCCCAAACACACTGGGTCTCTGCCCCTTCGGCGTATCTGCCTGTGTTTCAGCACATCACGTGTTCATGCACCGCTCCATCATTTATTCTTAAAGATCCTACTCTGGGAGCCACATGGCCTTTGTAGCATGACACATCAGAGAACGTGTAATGGCTTCAGAGTTTGAGAAATAGTTTCTGTCCCAAATCCTTGTAGTTCTGAAGCGTGTTCTCAATATAACCACAGTGTTTGAAAAACTCTTTTCTCATCCTGCATCTGCAAGACGGGCCATGGGCTTGTGAAGGGTGTGGGGGCAGTCTGGAAATGGGCAGGGCGTGCCATTTTGGATACAGTTTCCTTCTCCGGTCTCCTGGGCTTCCCATGTGTGGGGTGAGCAGTCTTCTCCCCTTAATAGGTATGCCGCAAGCAGCCTTCCATTTCTCTAAGGCCGAGTTTCATGGCGTCCAAACATCCATTTGGGCTTTCCCCCCTGCCCATACAGAAGACACGGGAGATGCAGGTTTGATTCCTGGGTCAGGAAGATCCCCTGGAGGAGGAAATGGCAACCCATGACAGTATTCTTGCCTGGAGAATCCCATGGACAGAGGAACCTGGCAGGCTAGAGTCTATGGAGTTGCAAAGAGTCAAAGACGACTTTGCAGCTGAGCACTCATGCAAACATCCATTCACGAGGCTGTGCCGTGCTTTACTTATGTTTATCTTAATTTATCTTGCAGAGTGTTGACAGTTTTCCCGTGGGTTACTTTTTGCTGTGTTTCTGAGTTTTCTCTAGGAAAAATTCCTAAAAGAGGAAGTTTGAGGGTGGAGCTACACGCATGTTTCTTAAACTTTGCACAGCATTTCCTCACTTCTACAAATGACATTTCTATATATCTTAACATTTATGAATTTAAGGGAAATCAGGGAAATGTTTTAAATGAATGTGGACGTATATGATGGCAGTGTTTTCTCCTTCTGTAGTCAAGCTATTATTAAATCGAAGGTACTCTTAACAATGAAGGTCATCTTAGAATTAAGCCACCCAGCACTGTGGCCTCGCCTCCCAGAAGACCACTGCACACAGTGTGTGGCCCCTCCTCCAGCAGAGTGGAACTGGCCCACCCCCCCCCCAGCTCCTCTTTCCACCTTTGCCAAATGATAAGCAGTTATTCCTTGTTCATCATGGCAGCACATTTCTGTATTTGTGATGCACTAAAATTAATTACTACTAGCATACTTCTTAGAAATTGTAATGTTGGTATGACTCTGACTCTCCTTGGTGTTAAAAATTATGAGAATGTGTTAACAGATATTAAGGCATTTTAATGACAGGTATAGTGTACTTGGGCTTCCCAGGTGGCGCTAGTGGTAAAGAATCCTCCTGCCAATGCAGGAGACACAGGAGACGCAGGGTCGATCCCTGGGTTGGGAAGATCCCCTAGAGGCAAAAATGGCAACCCACTCCAGTGTTTACCTGGAGAATCTCAGGGACGGAGGAGCCTGAGTCCATAGAGTCACAAAGCGTTGAGCACGCATACACATAGTGTACTTAGAGAGGTTTTAATGTAAATATGACTTACATTAAATTAATCTTAATCTTAAAATTACACCTCAAAGTCCTCTAAAGTTCCATTTATTTGAAATACCAAATGCACCTAAAGTCTTGGCTGGCCGAAGTGCCTCTTGTCCCGCACACAGCAGGCCATGTCCCACCCGTCCCACCAGCACCCAAGTGTTCTTTTTTAGTTCTGGCTGCATTTCCCTGATTTTCAAGGTTGGGGTAATTGCGTGGACATCGTAACTCATCGTCTGAAAACCTATTGCAGATTTGCAAATTCCAGGACTCGGTGATGACGCCGAGTGTGACTCGGCAGGAGGGCAATTGACAGAAACACGTTGTACTTGCCTTGCAGCCGTGCTGATTGCTGCACGTGGGAAGAGAAGGATCTGCCTCGCTGAGTGGAATGGAAATTACTGGTGGAGAAAGGAGTCTAGAAATTGCTTGTTGCGAGTCAGTTTACTGTCATTAGCCTGAAAGGCATTTCCTTAGAGCCGATACTAAGAAGCCACTTTGTCGTGGTTCATGAGGCATTGCACTCAAGCCCCGTAGTTAGTGATGTTTCAAAGCAAGACATAGGTCACAGATCAGAGGTGTGGAGTGAGGAGGTCCTGTCAC
Source organism: Neotragus moschatus (assembly GCA_006410615.1). Lineage (NCBI taxonomy): Eukaryota > Metazoa > Chordata > Mammalia > Artiodactyla > Bovidae > Neotragus > Neotragus moschatus. Next base: position 3,547 of record SJYA01013643.1, read on the forward strand.
TTCACAGTGATGTAAGCATTGAGAGATTTCTACAAGGACTTCCCTGGCGGTCTAGTGGCTAGGACTCCATGCTTTCACCATTAAGGGCAACAGTTCAATCCCAGGTTGGGGAACTGAGATCCCACGAGCCATGGCATGACCACAAAAAAAAAAAAAGAAAGAAAGAAAGAAAAACAACTTTAAAAGGTTTATATACACTGAGCTGACTTTTCCCTCCAAAAAGTAGAACTTGGACACCTTACTCATTTGATACATTTGAGAAATAGCAAAAATAGGCCCATGTTGGTGGCATCAACTTTCTTTTGGAAAGCATCAAATCAAACTTTACAACTTAAAAAAAAAATAATGGGAAGATTTCATTGCAAATGCCAGAATCAGGTCAAATCAAACTACAAGCATTTGTGGGGGAAAAAATACCTAGAGGTCGTGAGAGTCATACCTGTTCAAACCGTTGAGTGGCATCCCTAGTTCACGGTTTATCCCAGCGTGGACCTGTATCAGACACATATTTATATATGATCCCTGAGACTAACTAACTTCACTTCAGCAGAGTGTGTCTTTCAAAACTAACACGAGCAAGCATCTACTTTTTAAAAATCCACTTTTTTAACCTCCACCTGACCACCTCAGGCGTAGATTTGCAGGTTACCCTCCTAATCCCCTACTGCTACTTCCTGATTCAACTGAGGGTGTGAAGCTCCACCAGGAGCCTGCCTGGATGAGAGTCCTTGAGGACCCTTGGTTCCCGTTCATGTTCCCTAGAAAACAGCCAGGACAGCTGACCACGGTGGGCCCGAGTCTAAGGAAAGGCCCTTTGTGGCAACTGCGGCCGCCACAAGTGACAGCAGGCTTCCCCCCAAATCCTGCTGTAAGTCTTGTCACTCGTTGTGCGACACAGCTGGTCTCACGCCAGGCCCTCTGCTGCCGCTCTGCACTGATCTGAAGGCCTGTGAGACACGTGAGGACCAGACCAGCGTTCAGGGTGGAATCCCAGAGCTGAAGGAGGTAGTGAGAGCAGCTGTAGCGTTCTGTCCATCCTCCTGCCACCAATGAAACCTCAAAAAAAAAAAAAACCTATGTCCAGGCCACCCCAATAAGAGAATTCATCCCATTCTTCATTCTTTCATTCCTTTTTTTTTTTAAGGTTCTTTTGTTTTTTAAGATTTATTTTTTCCTTTTATTTTTTGGCCGTGCGAAGTCCTCTTTGTTGCACACTGGCTTCCTCTGGTTTCAGCAAGCAGGGGCAACTCTTTGCTGCTGTGTGCAGGCTTTGTGGTGGCATCTCTTGTTGCAGAGCCTGAGCTGGAGGACACATGGGCTCGGGAGCTGCAGTGCATGGGCTTAGTTGCTCCACTGCACGTNAGGAGGTAGTGAGAGCAGCTGTAGCGTTCTGTCCATCCTCCTGCCACCAATGAAACCTCAAAAAAAAAAAAAACCTATGTCCAGGCCACCCCAATAAGAGAATTCATCCCATTCTTCATTCTTTCATTCCTTTTTTTTTTTAAGGTTCTTTTGTTTTTTAAGATTTATTTTTTCCTTTTATTTTTTGGCCGTGCGAAGTCCTCTTTGTTGCACACTGGCTTCCTCTGGTTTCAGCAAGCAGGGGCAACTCTTTGCTGCTGTGTGCAGGCTTTGTGGTGGCATCTCTTGTTGCAGAGCCTGAGCTGGAGGACACATGGGCTCGGGAGCTGCAGTGCATGGGCTTAGTTGCTCCACTGCACGTGGTATCTTCCCGGACCAGGGATCGAACTGATGTCCCTTACATTACAAGGTGGATTCTTAACCACTGAGCCACCCAGGGAGCCCCACAGCTATGGTCTTAATACACAGAGGAGTGAGAAACCTGTATGCAGGTCAGGAAGCAACAGTTAGAACTGGACATGGAACAGCAGACTGGTTCCAAGTAGGAAAAGGGGTACTTCAAGGCTGTATATTGTCACCCTGCTTATTTAACTTCTATGCAGAGTACATCATGAGAAACCCTGGGCTGGAAGAAGCACAAGCTGGAATCAAGATTACTGGGAGAAATCTCAATAACCTCAGATATGCAGATGATACCACCCTTATGGCAGAAAGTGAAGAGGAACTAAAAAGCCTCTTGATGAAAGTGAAAGAGGAGAGTGGAAAAAGTTGGCTTAAAGCTCAACATTCAGAAAACAAAGATCATGCCATCTGGTCCCATCACTTCATGGGAAATAGATAGGGAAACAGTGGAAACAGTGTCAGACTTTGTTCTGGGGGCCCCAAAATCACTGCAGATGGTGATTGCAGCCATGAAATTAAAAGATGCTTACTCCTTGGAAGGAAAGTTATGGCCAACCTAGACAGCATATTCAAAAGCAGAGACATTACTTTGCCAGCAAAGATCCATCTAGTCAAGGCTATGGTTTTTCCAGTAGTCATGTATGGATGTGAGAGTCGGACTGTGAAGAAAGCTGAGTGCTGAAGAATTGATGCTTTTGAACTGTGGTGTTGGAGAGGACTCTTGAGAGTCCCTTGGACTGCAAGGAGATCCAACTAGTCTATCCTAAAGGAGCCCAGTCCTGGGTGTTCATCAGGACTGATCTGAAACTCTAATAATTTGGCCACCTGATGCAAAGAGTTGACTCACTGGAAAAGACTCTGATACTGGGAGGGATTGGGAGCAGGAGGAAAAGGGGGCAACAGAAGATGAGATGGGTTTTCGGCATCACTGACTCGATGGACATGAGTTTGAGTGAACTCCAGGAGTTGGTGATGGACAGGGAGGCCTGGCGTGCTGTGATTCATGGGGTTGCAAAGAGTTGGACATGACTGAGTGACTGAACTGAACTTAGTAAGACTCTGCGAGGTGTGTGTTGCTGGGAGATAAGGGTTTTCTGGTCACTGGTGGCACCGGGCTTCCGGCTCTCCTCAGCCTGAGGCGGGCATTATCGCACGCTCACAGGCGCCTGAGGAGGCCCAGCCAGGCCCTGAGGAAAGGCCTCAGGGGAAGGGGCTCTCTCAGTGGAGGGCTTTCACCACCACCTGCTCATCAGGGCACAGAGGCCCATTGAGGAGGGTGAGGGGGCCTCCTCCCGCCACTACTGAGAGCCAGAACCTTCCTGAGGAAGTGTCACCTGCATCTACAGAAGCCTCCAATGGCTCAGCTCTGTGGAGACCAGTGTGTGTGTGAACCTCAGACCCCACCTCTCAGTTCTTTTCTTTTTGAGCGGGAAGCTTCATCAGTAATAATTGAGGTCACAGGTCCCGGGGCAGAGAACACCAGAGGTTCAGGAAAACCTTGAACAGGGAGTAACAAACCTCCCGCCCCTAAATGCCCCACGCCCATGAGAACTTTGTGTCCTGACGGGAATTTTGGAGACTTGTTTCAGCGTCCGTCATGACTTCAAGGATGAGATCCAGTCGGGGTTCTCACTTCCTTTTTATTTATGCATTTTTGGTTGCACCATGTCTTCGTTGCTCATGGGCTTTCCCTAGTGACAGCAAGTGGGGCGTGCTCTCTAGTCGTGATGTGCAGGCTGCTCACTGCGGTGGCTTCGCTTGCCTGGGAGCACGGGCTCTCAATGCAGCGAGCTCAGCAGCTGCGGCTCGAGGACAAGCCGGCTTTAGTACCTGTGGCGCAGGAGCTTGGCTTAGCTCACAGCATGTGAGAACTTCCTGGACCAGGGATGGAACCCGTGTCCACTCCACAAGACAGGTGGATTCTTCTCCACCCTACCACTAGGGAAGTCCTGATTCTAACTTTCAACATCAATTCAACAGCAACATCAATTGCTGTAGTGTGACCCGTCTGTGGTAAGGTGACCTTTACCTAACTCGCCAGGGTCTACTTAAACCACCTCAAATGAAAGTCTTCGTCTAAAATCATGTAGACCGAGGCTTCCAAACTCAGGGCGCCAGCCTGATGTGTGCAGTCGCTAAGTCTTGTCTGACTCTGGGACACCATGGACTATAGGCCGCCAGGCTCCTCTGGCCATGGAATTATCCCCACAAAAATACAGGAGTGGGTTGCCATTTCCTCCTCACCATCCTGATACTTCACATCTAAAAAGCAGAAGTCTCTAACCTAAACCTCTGGCTTGGCTAAGTTAAGAAACCATAGTCATAGTGGGTCCAATTAACATGACTAGAATTGTAGATCTCTACGGCTGTACATTTATTACGTCCATCCTGTATCACCATTTAAAGGAAGGATAAGATTGCAGACGTTAGAAACAGGTACTTGCAGCAGTTCAGATCAACAGTCTACTCTGTGATTAGTGGTCTGGACACTATCTGTCCTTGCTACACGACTTGACAATGAGCAAGCAGGTAAACCTGGCCCCCAGAGACACCAGGAAAGTTAGAGATAACTCAGGGCAATTCTGATTCTTTTTTTTTTTTAACTTTATTTTCACAAATCACTCGTACGTGGTGGGAAAATTCATACACTCTCTTTGCAGAGAATTACACCACATTTTCTTATTTCTGATTTTCTGTTTCTACACATCTCTCCTACATCATAGCACAAAGTAAGTCTTTCAAAGGCTAAAAGTGAAGAGCATCCTGTATTACCAAAAAAATCTAAATTTCTTTCTGTTAACATGGCTGATTTTTTAATCTCCTCTTGTCTGCCACCTCACCTTGTCCTACTCACTGTACCATATGCAAGGTGCCCTGCTTCTTTTTGTCCTGCAGTACTTCAGCTGGCCAGGTAGTCCTCAACCTAGAGAGTTCTAGAACCACTCTGTCACACTTGGAAGCCACCAGCCCTGTGAGGCAGCTGAGTGACTGGAAGCATGGAAGTCACCAGCCCCATGAGGTAGGTAGTTGAGTGACAGGAAGGCAGCTGTCTAAATTGAGATGATGTGAGCCTTAATTACACATGAGACTTCAAAGACTCAGTGAGAAAAGTGTAAAGTAACAACACCTTTTATATTGACTACATGTTGAAAATGCACTTTGGCTATATTAGGTTAAAAGTGAAAGTCACTCAGTCGTGTCTCTTTACAACCCCATGGATTATACAGTCCATGGAATTCTCCAGACCAGAATACTGGAGTGGGTTCCCTTCTCCAGAGGATCTTCCCAACCCAGCTCTCCTGAATTACAGGCAGATTCATTACCAGTTGAGCCACCAGGGAATTTGATATGTCCATACTGGGTAATTAAGATATTAAAATTTATTTCACCTGTTTCTTTTTTACTTTGGGCTTCCCAGGTAAAGAACCTGCCTGCCAATGCAGGAGACATAAGAGACATGGGTTCGATCCCTGGGTGGGGAAGATCCCCTGGAGGAGGGCGTGGCAACCCACTGCAGTATTCTTGCCTGGAGAATCCCATGGGCAGAGGAGCCTGGTGGGCTACAGACCATAATGTTGCAAAAAGTTGAACAAGACTGAAGCGACTTCCAGTAGTCATGTGTGGATGTGAGAACTGGACTATAAAGAAAGCTGAGTGCTGAAGAATTGATGCTTTTGAACTGTGGTGTTGGAGAAGACTCTTGAGAATCCCTTAGACTGCAAGGAGATCCAACCATTCCATCCTAAAGAAAATCAGTCCTGAATATTCATTGGAAGGACTGATGCCGAAGCTGATACTCCAGTACTTTGGCCACCTGATGTGAAGAACTGACTCCTTGGAAAAGATCTTGATGCTGGGAATGACTGAAGGCAGGAGGAGAAGGGGACTACAGAGGATGAGATGGTTGGATGGCATCACCAACTTGATGAACATGAGCTTGACCAAGCTCTGGGAGTTGGTGATGGACAGGGAAGCCTGGTGTGTTGCAGCCCATGGAGTCACAAAGAGTCGGACACGACTGAGCAACTGAACTGAACTGAAGCGACTTAGCACACATGCAGTGTGGCTACTAGGACATTTTAAGTTGCTCCTCTGCCAGCTCTGTTCGAGACTGTCCTTTTGCCAATGGTTTCCAAATCAGAAAGCCTGGAATGCTGCAGAATCACACTGGCAGAGTCTGTTGCTGCTGCGTTTGGTTAGCAACGCCATCCCGCTGGCCAGAAGTGATCTTCTGCGTGATGGTTTTCTCCCACCGCCTGCGTCTGACTCTGATTAGCGGGCTGTGGGTGCTGAGGCTTTCCGGCTCCCTGGGGCTCCCAGCCTGACTCAGTTTGCCTGCTATAGCTTCTGCTCCTACCCCAGCCATTCAACCAGAACCCACAGCCTCCACAGAGCCTCACCTCCCACCCTGAGTCTCCCTCTACCTCCAGTCCTCACCCCCACCTCTCCTCCTCACTTCACCACCTCCTACTCAGTGGTCCAGAGTGAAAGGATCCACCTTCCTCCCCAAAAGCCCCCAGAACTTGCAGTGTCCCAAACCTGGAGCAAGCACCATTCAGGGACCCATCATTTGACCAAACTCAGCTGGGTCTCAATTTACTCTCCACTTCCTCCTGGAGACCTAACCTGATTCCCCAAGCTAGTGGGTGCTCATAGCTTATGCTTCTCCCAAACCTTGTCCTCTGTGACAGTTAGGATACAGCTAAGCATAAAGTCAGTGAGGTCAAGAAGAAAGCCCTGCATGGCACCGGCACATAATATGTTCTCAATAAATACTCATTGGCTGGAGGGAGGGCTGGGTAGAGAGACGGCGTAAAGGAGGGAGGGGTGATCTGTGACTCATGTGAGACTGGAAATTTATACATCTTTGTGTGCCCTCGGGATGCCTGGCTCACAGTGTGTGTGCTCAGCACTTCTGATTGAATGAATGAGCTCGAGCAGGGCGTCTGACCTGCAGTGTGCACACAGGTCATCACGGACCTCATTAAATAAAATGCAGGTTCTTCTTCAGCACATCTGGGTGGGGCCTGAGATTCTGCCTTGGGCTTCCAGGTGAGACCGATGCCTCTGGTCAGGGTCACAGTTCAAGTCCCAGGGAGCCAAAGGCTGGAGCTGTGACGTCAGCTGGGTCCTCAGCGTGCCTGGACTTTCCTCGATTCCTGTGTTGTCTCCTGACTGACAGTGGCTGTTCCAGCCTCCTCCATCCTTACCTCTTCTCTTCCTCTTGCCTCCAGAAGAGTAGCTAATTAGCTGGCATCGCACTAATCAGATGTAACCTCATTCCAACAACCCTCTCATCGGCAAGGTTGCCGCCCCTGGAGTCTGCCTTCCCGCAAGCTGCAAATCGGCCCTGTCCCATGAAGCCGCAGTTCTGGCGTATTGAGGTCTTCCTGGCCTTGACTTTCTCCAGGGTCTTCCTCCCTCTCTTACTCCGCTTCCTTTTAGCATCTTCATTCTTCTTCATTTTCTTTTTCTGTTTTCAAACCAATCCAAACCCCTCTGTGATGAAGCCTTCCCCTCTCCCTCAGTCCTGTGATCTTAGCTTCTGAACTCAGCCACAGATTGCATCATTGGACTAAAAATGTCTTGGTCCCGTCCTCCTGCTC
>SJYA01013645.1:0-10438 GCA_006410615.1 Neotragus moschatus
GTGGTGGTGGTACAGGATTAACTCGGGCCCATCAGTGAGATCTACCAGAAAGAAAAGGAACCAAAGGTGGAGGGCAGATAGACAATAATACATCATGAAGACTGCTGGCTAAAAAGACGTCCACACTGCCCTGGACCCAGGGCTGACAGCTCCTTACTCCCCAGCCCCCAGGCCCCTTCCCTTCCCTCACTGTCCCATAAGTGTCCAGGCCAGCCACCCCCAGCCCCCACAGCCAGCCCCTCACCAGGAAGGGGAGAAGCTACATCACGCCCCTGGAAGGAGGTGTTTGCCCAGCAAACATTAATACTCCTGATAACTTTCCCTGGGAGTGAACATACCAGGGGTGTTTCTTCTCACCCCACTTGGGATCCTGCCATTCTTTGTATGAGGAAAAACACCCTAATCCCCAAAACTAACTTCTAAATCTGCCCTTCCAGAAGGCAGGGATTCTCTGTATCACCACCACTAGAAAAGACTGTTTATATTACAATAGGATAAACTTTGAAACATCCAACTTCATACATCAAGCCAAAGGGAGTATCTTAAAGAGTGAAAATGTAACCCAGAAGCATTCTACTCATTTATTTTCTCGTTAAAAGAATGTTTAAAACTTAGTTTATATCCTTCACCCCCACCCAAAAAAATAGTAACAAATACTTCCTTATATGTACCACTAACTTTTAAAGTTCATTACTCTAAATAAATAAATGTATCATCTTCAAGATTAAAAACAAAAATTGCATTTAGTAATTTTTCATGGCCTGTGGAAATGTTACCGAGGTTTGATTTCACTTCAATTAGAGAGTTTCTTACAATGACATATTTTAATAAGTGTTAAAATGTGATTCTTCCTTTTTAATAATTAGACATGAGCGCAGACTCTGGGCAGGGTTCTGTTCCAGCTCTTTTTCTGTCTGGGTTAGCCTGGCGAAATAACTGCCTCTGTATTTTCATCCGGAAAATGGGTTTAATGTTGTAACCTACCTCAAAGTGTTACGATGAGACTGAATGAATTAATGCATGTGAAGCTCACAGATCAGAGTCTGAAACACAGCCATCTTTACCTGAGTTCTGCCGTTGTAATTTCTTAGGAGGCCTTGTCTGCCTGGTCTTTTCTCTCTACACTCTAAGTTTCCAAAATACAGGGGAAAAAATACCAGCTGTTATCTCTCCCCAAGCTCTCAGCGTGGTGCTCAGCAGAAGCTGGTTACTTCCAGCGCTGTGGTTGAAGCTGTGGAATCATTTACTTTCTTGTGGCATTTTGATACAGTTCAGAATTATTGATCTTGGTTTCTGGGAACAATATGGTTACACAGCGGATACTTTCAGACCAAATTTTGTTTTCTCCTAGAAAGATGAAGAGTCACAGCCTCCCAGCCTTGACACAGAGGAACCTTCAGTTGAGAGTCAGGATCCCCCCACTCTCCTCCCATTTCTGCCACCTACTATCTAAGTTATTCCTTTTTATGTATTTATTTTTGACTGCTCAGTTGTGTGATTATTTTAATATATATATACATATATATATATGTATATATATATTGAACTTTTTATTTTGCATTGGGGTTCACTTTCATGCATTGGAGAAGGAAATGGCAACCCACTCCAGTGTTCTTGCCTGGAGAATCCCAGGGACGGGGGAGCCTGGTGGGCTGCCGTCGGTGGGGTCGCACAGAGTCGGACACGACTGAAGCGACTTAGCAGCAGCAGCAGATTAACAGTCCTGTAATAGTTTTAGGTGAACAGTGAAGGGATGCAGTCACATATATGCAGGACTTCCCTGATGGCTCAACTGGCAAAGCATCCGCTTGCAATGCAGGAGACTCAGGTTTGATCCCTGGGTGGGGAAGATCACTTGGAGCAGGGAACGGCTACCCACTCAAGTATTCTTGCCTGAAAAAGTCCATGGACAGAGGAGTCTCACAGTCTACAGTCCGTGGGGTTGAAAAGAGTCAGACAAAATTTAGCAACTAACACTTTGGAGTGCTATACCAGACTAACATACACTAGATGGCTTAAATGACAGCCATACATATGCATGTATCCATTCTAATGGATCCTTTTTTAAAAAAATCACTTTTTCCCACACAGAAGTTCTCCTATCTGGACAGAAAAGTTCTTCCTGTGAGATTATATGATTAATAACAGCCCCAGTAATAGCGACCTCACTTCTATCACAGTCCAGGCATGAGTGCTTTAGAGTTACCAACTCCTTCAGTCCTCTGGATATGGTTCCCACACCAGGCATATGTAGAGTTTCCACTCTCATTGTCCTCATTCTACAGCTGGGCAAACTGAGGCCCGGAGCCCACTGCTGGTACCTGTTAAGTCCAGAGTCTGACTCCTGAGCCTGACTTCTTAGCCACTACCCAGAGTGCCACCTCCAAGTTCATGAGTGTGTGCAGGACGATCAAATACCTAATGCGCTTTCCGGAAAGCTCAGCTCATGTTGGACCCAGCACCCTCCAGCCTCTGTGACGTCACTAGAGAGTCCTTCAACTCAGTCCTTCAAGATGCAACTCCATTTGCACTCTTGAAACTTTCCTGAGTCTTGGTGCCAACAGCCATCACTCTTACTAAGACACATATTTTAACCCTGAGACTGACGTGGCCATCGCGGTGTCCTGAGTTGGTGTCTGTGTTTTATATGAATCCTCCCACCTCCCCAGGCGCTCGATTACCCTCCAGTGCGAGAGACTGTGTCTTTCTGTATCAGCCTCTCCCTGCTGGAGCGCATAGCAGGCTCAGTCAAAACCGTCGCAATCAGAGCCTCGCCCACGTGCGGCACATGGCCCGCCGTCATCTCCAGATTTAGCTGAGAGGATGTGGGCGGTAGGCGTGGGAGAAAGCCGCGGCTCCTGAATTCACCGCGTGGGAACAGGATGGAGGAGCACAGTGAGCCAAGACCAGCACTGGGAGCGGACCCCAGTTATTCAGGGAAGAGGAGGCGCTAAGACAAACCGGCCAATTTCTGTAACTGGATGTAAGAATGTAGCACCAGATGGATACCAAGATACAGGAACCTCCTGAATGTAGGCACATCCAGTCTCACAAGAGTCACCTAGGAGGAGCAATGCATCACTCACGAAGACTTTTCCACCTTTACCTTTGTGAAATAGTAACAGCCCTGGCTGGCCTTTGTTCTGCTGACCCTGGACACAGAACCTGTCCCCAGCGAAGGCAGACTCAGAGCCCAGGATTGAAATTCCATCAAGCCTTAGGGTCAATGGAAATCCTTTAAGCTATGACAATAACTCAGGCCCACTCTTTCCTTCATTTCATTCCAGAGGCTTGGAGGGAGTTTTATCCATGGGGCAGAATTCCATTTCATTTCTAACCCACACAATGTGACTGTGGAGACTGAAAGCTCACCAGCAGAATCAGTGTACAGGCCATTTACTGTAGGTGGCTGTAGCAACAAATGTCATGTACTGGCCCCAATGGCTCTCAACCCCAGGGCCTGGGAGTAAAGTTCATTTTAGGATGTATACCAAGCATGTACACACGAAGAGAGGGTTAGATCTTTCTGTATGTCTGGTTTGAAGCTCTGTGCACCAGATTATTAATATCAGAAGATTATTTGAATGTCTATGGACATGTCTCTACATCAAAGCTATCTGGAAGTGGCCACTAGACCCACACAAGACAAAGCTCTCAAGAAGAGAGGAGACAAGAGGAGATGCTTCTGATAGAAGCTACGGAAGCCTAGTGATTCAGGAAGAAAAACCCAGCTGCAAAGACAGAGTTGGAAAGTGGGATATTGCTCCTCATGGGGCCCCAGAAACCCCAGCAAGAAAGGGCAGGCTCAATGTCAGGTTCCAAAACAGCGACAGGGAATGTGTGTCCATCTCTCCAGCATTCGGTGGTTTACTTGCATCCCATGTGTTGACCAGATGTTGTCCACTGAAGCCGACTCTGCATGATTAAAGGCCATCTAGTGAAGCCCCCATCTATAACTCACATATGGAACCTCACACACACACACACATACACACACACACACACACACTAGCAGACGCTATGGATGCCCCATCCATATCCCTGCGGCCCTTCCCTTTCCAGTGCACTCTGACCCAACGTCCAACCTCCAGCACCTGTACTTCTCTGCCTGAAGGCTTTCTCTGGCTCCCAGAACCTGGTCTGCTCATAGACACTGCAGGTTGGAATTGACTAATGCTACTGGGAGCAGCCAGTGACTGATGGAAGCTAGTGGCTACACACATCTCAAGGTAGGAAAATTTTGTAGTTCAAGTTCAACATCATTTCCCAAAGTCCCCCAGGAGCATTAATCTCTAATCTCCCATGAAAATAACTTGCTGAGCTTGAATCTTCTTCTCAGAATCTGCTTCTAGGGAAAGTCAAGTTTGGATACATATTACACAGACACACACACACACTACTATCCATAGAAGGTTTAAACTGTACAACACTCTTTGGTTACATTATCTTATTCACACCAATTTGATTACAGTTTTTATCATTCCACTTTAGAAATGAGAAAACTGAGTCTCAGAGAGCTAACAACTCCCCAGAGTCACACAGAGTACTCAAAACCAACCACTATGAGGTGTTTCCAATACCTTCAGCATTTCCACTGTGGCAATGCTGCCTCAGTGGAAGGGGAAACCAAGGACACACCTTCAACGGGCTCGCTGATGCCTCATGTCTCTTGGTGAAGACCTTAGTGGTGAATCTGTCCTTACACATCCTCCACCATTTACTGGCATACCCCGCCAACAATAGTTGCTGTTGTTTAGCCACTAAATTGTGTCCGACTCTTTGAGCCCCCCATAGACTGTAGCCCACCAGGCTCCTCTGTCCGTGGGATTTCCCAAGCAAGAATATTGGAGTCCATTGCCATTTCCTTCTCTAGAGTATCTTCCCAACCCAGGGATCAAACCCTTGCCTCCTGCATTGGTAGGCAGGTTCTTTACCACTGAGTCACCAGGGAAGCCACAGATAATAGTAGATGTTTACTAAATACACGGTGGATGGATGGATGGATGTGTAGTGTAGTTGGACAGATGGGTGGATGGGTAAATATATAGCCATTATCAGTCCTCAATGAATTTCTATGTCTGCTGACCCTGAGCAAGGACAAGGGTGGAGTTACAGCTTATCACATATGATTTGCATGTAACCTATTGCCTATTTTATGTCCCAGGACCAACAACACCTGAAAGGGTTCATATGAGAATGTTATCTATTAGCTGTTGTCAGAGCAGAAAAAGTCTGAGGAAAACAAGTTTCAAAAAGTAACCAGTGGCTGGCTTAAAATCCAGTAGTGGTTCTCATGCCTAAGTGAGAACAGAAACCATCTGGGAAGCTGGTAAGAAATGCTGATTTAATTTAAGAAGAACCCAGGGGTCATGTAATATCCTCAGATGGTTCTAAAGACATCACAAAGGTTGTGACGCTCTGAACAGGGGTGGAGGGATCTCCTTCACAGAGACCTTTTCTTCTCTCTTTTAGTTTATTGTCGGGATTCACCTTATTGGGTCAGCATCACAAATAACACATGAAGCTTCAAGAGGAACTCACTAGTGGGATATGTATATCACTCCCACGCTGGGTACTCACTGAATGTGTCAGGGAAAACACAGAATCCAAGCCTTAGGGGTAGACTTTTCTGGGTAGGCCAGAATACTCAACCCCCAGCCCAGCGCATCAATTCCTTCAGTTGCTGCAGAAAGAAAGCTGTCTGGCTTTGCTTAAACAGTTTCTTTTTTAAAAAATCTTTACTGAATTTGTTACACTGTTGCTTCTGGGCTTTTTTTTAACGTTCTGGTTCTTTGGCTGTGGGCTATATGGGATCTTCACTCCTCAACCAGGGATGGAATGTGTACTCCTGCACAGGAAGGTGAAGTCCCAACCACTGGATCACCAGGGAAGTTCCTATTCGAACATTGTCTGTAATAGGAAGTTCTCTGCCTCCTGAAACTGTCCACTCATTGCTGAACAGTTCAGCTACACAGCTCTTAGTGATTCTAGTTCTGTTTACTGAGACCACAAAGATGAGGTCATATCTGCCTGCACCATGATAGCTCATGGAATATTTAGGGACAGATGGCATGTCTACCATAAGTAACCCCTTTATTCCTTTAAGAATCCATGCGATGGGGATTGATAACTATTAACATCTAGGTGGTGCCCTCCAGCCTCCCAGGTGTGGTCAGATAAGAGCAAGCAGGGAGTCTTACGCACCATCACATATGGATACCCTGCCTCCGTTATTGCCTTCTAAAATCCCATTAGCTGATCTAGGAGCCACATGCTATTGAGCCAAAATTCAATTAAAACCCCAAAGTCTCTTCCATGGAAACCTCTCCGTGTGTGGTCCTTGATTCAGCTATCAGCGCTCGTTGAGTAAAGCCATTCAGCCATAGTGTGACTCATCTAGCGATTCGGCCTGCATTTTGGCATCTCTCCATCTGCTCCACACAGGAAGAGTCTCACTGCCTTTCAGCCTTCCTGTGTTCTCGAGATATGGGTAGAACTGTCAAAAAACCAGCCGTCCCGCCCCTTCCCCCTGGAGATGCATCACTGTGACCCTGGAGGAGACTGTTGATCTGGAATCTGATCATATCAGCAGAAAGACATGATGGATAAGACTTTGTTTCTTATGACGATAAGAGTGAAATGAAGTGTTCTTGTCATGAAAAATTACTTCCTTCCACGCCAACACTGGAGAATTGTGTAGCCAGCGTATTTTCAGAGTATCCAGTGAATGAGGGAACTTTATTCTTGTCTGAGATCCTGATGGTTTAATAAATGTTTGATCCATTTACATTTATTTTGATCTATTGTAGCAATCACTTCCCTTACTATTTTTTCCTTCCCTACCTTCGGCTCCGTTTTTGTTTCTTTTTTTAAAATCCTTTTTTATTCCTGTTATTTTGAAATTGTATTACATTTCTATATTTTTATGATTATAGTATAAGCATACCCTACTACTTTTTTCAGATTTTGATGCTAAGCAGTACCTCTACTCTCCTACCAGAAAAGAATCTGTAATTCCACCCCCAAATCCTGCCTTTCTATATCATCCATGATACTGATGTCTAGAATTTTCATTCCTTCTCATTTCAAAGAAATATCCCCTCAAATATTATTATTACTATTCTTATAGCAGATCCTCAACATGCTTTTACCATGTTTCATAACTGTTTTGCATTTTGATGCCCACTGATCCCTTATAGCTTGCATTTTCTTCAATATTGCATTGTTTTATTTGATCTTTCAGGTAGTAAGTCTCTTAGTCTTGTGTGTCTGAAAAATATCTTTATTTTCCCTTTACTTATAGCAGGGAGTGAACCAATTATATTGAGAGGATTCTGAGGTGAATAAAAAGAGGAAACAAGATTGTAAGGACTCTTAGCAGCAGCCCTACCAGCATTCCAGGCTCGTAGCTGCTGGAAAAGCTGCCCTCCCTCTTGGATGATCTTTTAACTGAGTGTAGACATGAAGTTGATAGTTACTTTCTCTTGCCACTTAGAAAAAATAATATTTGATCATCTTCTGATGTCTGCTGTGGCCAATCAGGAGTCTGCTACCAGTCTAATTGCTGTTCCTTTTCGGGTACGTGTTTTAAATGTTTTTACATCATCTTGCATATTCTGTGGTTTTGTTGCAGTGCGTAAGGCGTGGATTCGTGTTATTCACCCTGTTCAAGATTCAGGATTCTATTGCAAACTGTTTTAACAAGTTTTCATTATGGAAAATACTCCTCCAATATGTCTTTGGCTATTATTTCTCCTTCATTCTTCTCTAATTTCTTTCTGAAACTCCTATTTGTTGTATTTTGGAGCTTCTTGGTCTGTGTTCATTGGCTCAATTTCTGTTTCATATTTATACCATCTCCTTTTTCTCTTTCAGCTGTATTTTGAGTGTTTTGTTTCTCAGCTTTATCTTCAAAATTATTTCCTCTTCACTTGCATTAGCAATCTTTGTTTCTTTCTCAGTTCACCTTCTTTTCATCTTACATTACAAAATCTATTTCTCACTTTTCCCCCGATCATCTAAATTATGCCTGCTTTCAAATTCCTTGGACATTACTCTTATCTGCAGGTCTTAGTGACTTCTCCCAGTTGTTGCATCTGTTGACCTTCTCTCGAGGGATAGCTGTTATTGTGTATTTTTTAAATTTTTTAGTTACTTGAGAGAAAGGAAAACACACAAGCTGGCATGGTGTGTGAAATGCAAGCTTGTCTTTGTATATGTTTGCCCTTGTAAGAATTCCCACTGGGTGCCCTGGGTTTTGGAGGTCACCTTAGGAAGACTGTCAAACTTTGGCTCCTGCAGGCTTTGTGGAGCTCCAGGCTGGTTTCCTTGTTCACGTTCTGCTAGACTCATTTTCAGTGGGATTTTTCTGGTTTGAGCTCTGGCTGTGTATATTCAGTCTCCCATTCACACTGTACAAGCTTGTGCTTTCTGATTTCCCACACATACCTCTTGCTACCCAAGGTCCAGTGCACGAAGCCCACATCTGGGGCTGGTGGGTAGCACCTTAATCCCTATTTCACTGACGGACAGTCATTAGAACTGGGAGTTCAGTCTCACCTCCTGCACGAGGATCTTGAGGCTTGAACTCAGTGCCCGGGCAGTTGCAACTCACGCTCCCAAGAGACACCCCGTCCAGAGTCCCCCGTGCCTCCTTCTCCTCCAACTCTGACTCCTCGTTCCTGACATCTGCGAAGCTCCCTTTTCAGCTCTGGTCTCACTTGAGATTGCGTTTCATTATTTTTGGACTGGAAGGGGGACTTTCTCAATTATCTGTCAACGATCTTGATCAGACATTTAAAGGAACTTTGAAACATTAGCGGATTTAATGCAAGGTCAATGCTTTCCTTGTAGTCTTTAAGTGGATGTCTTTATAGCCACCCACCTGTGCATCTGAGTTCTGAAAGAGCAAGCAAGTACCTTTACTGCAAGACACACACACACACACAAATCACTCACGTTCACAGAGGCAAAAGCATAACCTCACAGGACCTGCTCTGAAAGGGAAAGCACCATGTGAATAAACAAGTTCTGATACGTTCGGTGAACACTAATCTTGGTGTCTTCTGTGTTCTCATCAAATAGATGATGTTAAGGAAACAAATGGAAAGTTTCTACCTCTGTGTTCTTGGCATGAAAGTGGAAGGACTTACCTGATNGGGAAAGCACCATGTGAATAAACAAGTTCTGATACGTTCGGTGAACACTAATCTTGGTGTCTTCTGTGTTCTCATCAAATAGATGATGTTAAGGAAACAAATGGAAAGTTTCTACCTCTGTGTTCTTGGCATGAAAGTGGAAGGACTTACCTGATAAGAAGCACCATTTATCTTGGAAATATAATTTTGAGAATAAAACTCTTTGCAACGCCTCATCCTCACCCTGGTCAGAAACTCTGAGCAGTTGTGCGTGTATGCAAAGTTGAATGGGCCTGAAGTTCAGTCGTTCAATAAGTTACAATAGAAATGTTAACTGCAGCATTGATTTTTTATTATGTTTGTATTGCCTGTTTAATTTTATTTTGCTTGCAGGAAATTTTTTAATCAAAAATTCAGTTATTGAAACGCCCCCCTCAGCCAAGCGATACTCGCAGTGCTGGAGGAAACACAGACATTAAATCCCTCCTGGCTTTTCCCTCTTCCCCCTTTGCCCACCCTCAGCTCAAAACTAAAAGCTCCTCCATTCCCAACTGAGAGTAAATGCATGTGACCTTCAGTTCCACAGAGGTTAACCTACTCTGATTAACTTTTCCATGTTATTCCATTAAATAAAAACAGTTTTGACACCCAGAGACTAAAGCATCCTAGAGATAATACAATAACCCTATGCAATCATTTCAAATTGGATTGTAATAATTCATTTAGGTGACCATACATATTTGTTATGTGTAATATGAAACATCGCAAAATGAAATCAATAGAAATGTTTCTTGTTAATGAAGATATACTGGGCTGTTATGTGTGGGTTGCGGACTCAATACCACAGAAATCTTATTTGTATTATAAATTTCAGGGTATCCTGAGAGTTACAAATGAAGATAGCATTTCTTAAAGAAGCGATGGCTGGTCATTTAGAAAATTATATCATAAATTTTATGTCATTTCTTGGTCTTTCAAGATCTCTGCAAGCAACATAGTCTTATAATTTAAGTAAAAATTCTGGCTGAGTGATTGCATTCAACTATTTGTAAATGAACTTTTGCCCAAACTTTCATTTCAAAATTACAGAGTTCAAAACAATTTAGCTTTGGTAAGTCTGCGGATGTTACCACAGAAGAATTTAAAATACTTTTCAGAGTATTTCTTTCCTCCTAACATAAAAACTGACGCTATCAATGGAGAAATTGATGGATATAGGTTTAAATATATATATACACATCAGCCACTGTGACTACAATGGACTTCACTGGAATACTACCCTTAACTTCAAAACAAAATAC
>SJYA01013646.1:0-10936 GCA_006410615.1 Neotragus moschatus
ATTCTATCTTCTATTTCACTAATCCTATCTTCTGCCTCCGTTATTCTACTATTTGTTGCCTCCAGAGCGCCTCTGATCCCATTCATTGCACCATTCATCATACAATGATGCTTTCCCATTTCTTCTAGGTCCCTGTCAAACCTTTCTTGCATCCTCTCAATCCTTGTCTCCAGACTATCCATCTGTGATTCCATTTTGAGTTCAAGACTGGATCATTTTCACTAACAATATTCTGAATTCTTTCTCAGGTAGATTCCCTATCTCTTCCTCTTTTGTTTGGTTTGGTGGGCACTTCTCCTGTTCCTTTACCTCCTGGGTATTCCNTCCCTGTCAAACCTTTCTTGCATCCTCTCAATCCTTGTCTCCAGATTATCCATCTGTGATTCCATTTTGAGTTCAAGACTGGATCATTTTCACTAACAATATTCTGAATTCTTTCTCAGGTAGATTCCCTATCTCTTCCTCTTTTGTTTGGTTTGGTGGGCACTTCTCCTGTTCCTTTACCTCCTGGGTATTCCTCTGTCTCTTCATCTTGGTTATATTGCTGCGTTTGTTGTGGCCTTTCTATATTCTAGGAATTTGCGGAGTTCTCTTTATTATGAAATTTCCTCCCTATAGGCGGGGTTGTATCAGTGGCTTGTCAAGGTTTCTTGGTTAGGGAGGCTTGTTTTGGAGTTCTGGTGGGTGGAGCTGGAGTTCTTCTCTCTTGAGCTTGGAGTATCACTACAAGGCTGCCCCAGCAAAGTGCAGCGTCCGCTCCCCACCCTGGAGGAAGGGCGTCTCCTCACCGCCGCCCCTCCCGACCATCAACGTGGGACAGCCAAAAGCTATATATTTAATTAGGTCCCGTGATCTATTTTTATTTTGCTTTTGGACACAGGTCCAAGAATATATTGCTATGGCTTACGTGAGAGTGTTTCACGGATGTTTTCTTCAAGGAGTTTTATGGTTTCTGGTCTTAAATTTAGGCTTCTAATCTACTTTGAGTTTGTGTATAGTATTAGAAAATGTCCTAATGTTATCCTTCTACACGTAGCTGTCCACTTGTCCCAGTGCCGCTTATTGAAGAGAGTGTGTTTTCTTCACTGTATATTCTTGCCTCCTTGATTGTAGATTAACTGACCATCAGTGTGTGAGTTTATTTCTGAGCCCTCTATTCTTCCCTGTTGATCTCTGTGTCTATTTTGTCCTGTTTCTGTTTTGTTATGTTCATTTGTTTTATTCTTTCGATTCCACGTGTAAGTGAAAATATATCATATTTGTCTGACTTATTTCCATCAAATCTAGTTGGTACAAATGGCAAAATATCATTCTTTTTCATGTTGAGTAGTATTCCATTACACATATATATTATATATATGTGTGTGTGTATATATATATATATATATAATATATATCACATTTTCTTTATCCATTCATCTGTTGATGGATACTTAGGTTGCTCGCATATCTTAATTATTGTAAAGAATGCTGTTTTGAACATTGGGGGTGCATGTATCTTTTCAAATTAGTGTTTGCGTTTCCTTTAGGTGTATACCCAGCAGTGGAATTGCTGGATCCTATTGTAGTTCTGGTTTTAGTTTTTTGAGAACTTCCATACTATTTTCCATAGTGGCTGTATCCATTGACNGCTCGCATATCTTAATTATTGTAAAGAATGCTGTTTTGAACATTGGGGGTGCATGTATCTTTTCAAATTAGTGTTTGCGTTTCCTTTAGGTGTATACCCAGCAGTGGAATTGCTGGATCCTATTGTAGTTCTGGTTTTAGTTTTTTGAGAACTTCCATACTATTTTCCATAGTGGCTGTATCCATTGACATTCCTACCAACAGCATATGACGGTTCCCTTTTCCCCACATCCTGGCCACCATTTGTTATTTGTTGTATTTTCTCTTTTTTCTCATGAAAAATAGTTATATTATCAGTTCACCTATCTTGCAAGATTATGAGATTGTGTCTTTTTTTTTAAGCTATATATTTTTTTTTTTTCCATCTCAGGTGTACATGAGTTCCCAATCTTGAACTCCCCCATATATATTTTTAAATTTTAATTTATTTTAATTGGAGGCTACTTACTTTACAATATTGTATTGGTTTTGCCATACCTTGACATGAATCAGCCATGGGTGTATATGTGCTCCCCATCCTGACCCTCCCTCCCACCTCCCTCTCCATCCCATCCCTCAGGGTCATCCCAGTGCACCAGCCCTGAGCACCCTGTCTCATGCATCGAACCTGGACTGGCGATCTGTTTCACATATGATATTATACATGTTTCAATACTATTCTCTCAAATCATCCCACCCTCTCCCTTTCTCTCAGAATCCAAAAGACTGTTCTATACATCTGTGTCTCTTTTGCAGTCTCGCATACAGGGTTATCATTACCATGTTTCTAAATTCCATATATATGTGTTAGTATACTGTATTGGTGTTTTTCTTTCTGGCTTATTTCACTCTGTATAATAGGCTCCAGTTTCATCCACCTCATTAGAACTAATTCAAACGTATTCTTTTTAATGGCTGAGTAATACTCCATTGTGTATATGTACCACAGCTTTCTTACCCATTCATCTGCTGATGGACATCTAGGTTGCTTCCATGTCCTGGCTATTATAAACAGTGCTGCNGTCGTTGCAGCCACCCGTGCTGAGTGCTAATCAATCAGTGGCTCTTCCCAGCCCCAGACCCTGGCCTCGGACGCAGGGTGGCTCCTCCCGGTCGCCGCCCCGACCTCGGACGCGGGGTGGCTCCTCCCGGCCTCCGACCCTGACCTTGGACATGGGGTGGCTCCTCTCAGCTGTTCCCACGCCGTTGCAGCCTGGAACTCTCGACCGCCGCCCCTGACCTCGGAAGTGGGGTGGCTTCTCTCAGCTGTTCCTGTGCCATCATAGCCCGGGACTCTCGGCTGCTGTCTCTTGGACATGGGGCGGCTCCTCTTTGCCGCGCTTAGTCTTCAATACATTTTTAAAACGTAGTGCCTATGGGTAAGATACATAACACACGCTGCCTCTTCTCAGCTGGCCTCTTGGATTCCATCGGGCCTTGGTTCTGCAGCACTCGTCCGCACCCACACGGCCATGAAATGATCATTCCCACGGTATGCCATCATCTCATCTGGAATGCTTTGAATGTATTATTGATATATTACGTCAGACTTTATTTCCTCTCCTCTCTCAACAGTTCAAATACTGCCAAGTGGGTGCCAAACACCAGTATCAAATGTAAACCTGGGTTTGAAATTGCATATAGAGCTCTGGTAGCTTAGAGGGTAATGCGTCTGCCTGCAAGGCGGGAGACCTTGGTTTGATCCCTGGGTGGGTAAGATCCTCCGGAAAAAGAAAGAACACCCCACTCCAGTATTCTTGCCTGGAGAATCCCATGGATGGAGGAGCCTGGTAGGCTACAGTCCACAGGGTCACAAAGAGTCAGACATGACTGAGCGACTTCACTCACTCACTCATAGAGCCATTAATAAAATAAGAACAGAATTATATAGAATGTGTTTTTATAATCATCTAAATAAAAGCAAAAATATTTTCAAACCATCATTCTTATTCCAAAGATGTAAATGTAAGTTCCATTTTAGGAGGAATGATGTCAATGAAATATGCTTTACATACTCTTATTCCTCTCAGGGAAGTTGATAGTAACTTAAACGACTATATTCTAGGTTTTCTGTGGAGACTGATATCAGTCTGAGACACATTATTTGGTTTTCCCAAGAAACCTATGAGTTTCTTGTCATTTATCCAAAACTCTGTGACAAATTCAGTTCAGTTCAGCCGCTCAGTCATGTCCGACTCTTTGTGACCCCAAGGACTGCAGCACGCCAGGCCTCCCTGTCCATCATCAGCTCTGAAAGCTTGCTCAAACTCATGTCCATTGAGTTGGTGATGCCATCTAACTATCTGATTCTCTGTCATCCCCTTCTCCTCCTGCCTTCAATCTTTCCCAGCAACAGGGTCTTTTGAGTCAGTTCTTCTCATCAGGTGGCCAAAGTATTGGACCTTCAGCTTTAGCATTAGTCTTTCCAATGAATATTCAGAACTGATTTCCTTTAGGATGGACTGATTAGATCTCTTTGCAGTCCAAAGGACTCTCAAGAGACTTCTCCAACACCACAGTTCAAAAGCATCAATTCTTCAGTGCTCAGCTTTCTTTATGGTCCAACTCTCACACCCATACATGACCACTGGAAAAGCCGTAGCCTTGACTAGACAGACCTTTGTTGGCAAAGTAATGTCTCTGCTTTTGAATATGCTATCTAGGTTGGTCATAACTTTCCTTCCAAGGAGTAAGCGTCTTTTAATTTCATGGCTGCAATCACCATCTGCAGTAATTTTGGAGCCCAAGAAAATAAAGTCAGCCACTGTTTCCACTGTTTCCCCATCTATTTGCCATGAAGTGATGGGACCAGATGCCATGATCTTAGTTTTTTGAATGTTGAGTTTTAAGCCAGCTTTTTCACTCTCCTCTTTCATCAAGAGGCTTCTTAGTTCCTCTTCACTTTCTGCCATCAAGGTGGTGTCATCTTCATATCTGAGGTTATTATTTTTCCCAGCAATCATGATTCCAGCTTGTGCTTCATCCAGCCTGGAATTTTGGATGATGTATTCTGCATATAAGTTAAATAAGCAGGGTGACAATATACAACCTTGAAGTATTCCTTTCCCAATTTGGAACCGGTCTGTTGTGCCATGTCTGATTCCAACTGTTGCTTCCTGACCTGCATACAGATTTCTCAGGAGGCGGGTCAGGTGGTCTGGTATTCCCATCTCTTTACGAATTTTCCACAGTTTGTTGTGATCCACACAGTCAAAGGCTTTTGTGTAGTCAATAAAGCAGAAGTAGATGTTTTTCTGGAACTCTCTTGCTTTTTCTATGATCCAACAGATGTTGGCAATTTTGATCTCTGGTTCTTCCACCTTTTCTAAATCTAGCTTGAACATCTGAAAGTTTTCAATTCATGTACTGTTGAAGTCTTGCTTGGAGAATTTTGAGCATTACTTTGCTAGTGTGTGAGATGAGTGCGATTATGCATTAGTTTGAACATTCTTTGGCATTGCCTTTGATTTGCTTCATTTGCTTATTTGATTTATCTCAAAGTATTAAATAATATTTCATAGGCTCTAAGCAAATGGGGGGAAAGGGGAGGATAACTGGGAATTTACAAAATTTATCAGTAAATGCTTTTTAAGAAATGACTTGTAGTTGATTTACAATATTATATTAGTTTCTGGGGCACTGCACAGTGATTCAGCACTTTTACAGATTGTATCACAAGTTATCACAAGATAATAGCTATAAGTCCCTGTGCTATACAAAATATTCTTGTTGCTTATCTATTTTGTACATAGTACTTTCATCTCTCTTAATCCCATACCACTAACCTGCCCCTCCCCCCACCTTCTCCCCTCTGCTAATCACTGGTTTTTTCTCTGTGTCTGTGAATCTGTTTCAGTTTTGCTATATATATTAATTTGTACTATTTTGTATATTCCACACATAAACAATACCATACAGTATTTGTTTTTTTCTCTCAGACTTACTTCAGTTCAGTTCAGTCACTCAGTCGTGTCTGACTCTTTGCAACCCCATGAATCACAGCACACCAGGCCTCCCTGTCTATCACCAACTCCTGGAGTTCACCCAAACTCAAGTGCATTGAGTTGGTGATGCCATCCAGACATCTCATCCTCTGTGGTCCCCTTCTCCTCCTGCTCCCACCCCTCCCAGTATCAGGGTCTTTTCCAATGAGTGAGACTTATTTAACTAAGTCTTAATGTTCTCCAAGTCTATTCATATACCTTCAAGTGGCAGTATTCCATTTTTTTTTTATGATTGAGTAATATTCCATCACATATCTATACACATCTTCTTAAACCAGTCATCTGTTGATGGGCACGTGGGTGCTTCCATGACTTGGCTATTATAAATATACTGCTATGAACATTGTGGTGCATGTATCTTTTCTGATTAGTATTTTTTAGTGATTTTGTTTTCTCCTTATATATGCCCAGGAGAAGAATTGCTGGGTCATATGGAAGCTCTCTTTTTTTTTTTTTTTTTTTTTTTAAGGAACCTCCATACTGTTCTGCCAAATGGCTGTACCAGTTTACATCCCCACTCAGTGTACAAGGGTTCCCTTTCTCCGTGTTCTCTCAAACATTTGTTATTTTGAAGTTTGCTATTCTGACAGATGTGAGGATATATCTCATTGTGGTTTGTATTTTTCTGATGCATAGCAATGTCGAGCATCTTTTCATGTGCCTGCTGGCCATCTGTATGTCTTCTTTGGAGAAATATCTGTTTAGGTCTTCTCTCTTTTCTAATTTTTTTTTTTTTTTGGCGTGGAGTTGTATGCACTATCTATCTCTTTTGAATATTAACCCCTCATAAGACGTATCATTTGCAAATATTTTCTCCTGCTCCCTATGTTGTCTTTTAGTTGTGTCAATGGCTTCCTTTCCTGAACAACAGCTTTTAAGTTTAATTTAATCCTGTTTCTTTATTTTTGCTTTTATTTCTTTTACCTGAGAAGACAGTTCCAAAAAATATTGCTATGATTCATGCCTGTGTTCTCTTGTGAGAGTTTTGTGGCTTCTGGTCTTAACATTTAGGTCTTTAATCTATTTTGAGTTTATTTTTGTATATAGTGTAAAGAAATGTTCTAATTTCATTGTTTTACATGCAGCTATCCATTTTCTTACACCACTAGTTGAAGAGATTGTGTTTTCTCCATTGTACATTCTTGCTTTTTTCCGTCATAGGTAGATTAATTGGCCATAAGTGTGTGGGCTCATTTCTGGGCACCCTATTCTATTTCATTGTACCAGTACCTTGCTATTTTGATTATTGTAGCTTTGTAGTATAGTCTGAAGTCTGGGAGAATGGAATCTCCAGCTTTTTTTTTTTTTTTCAAGCTTGTTTTGGCAAGTCAGGATCTTTTGTGGTTTCATTGGAATTTTAGGATTTTCTTTTCTAGTTCTGTGAAAAATTTTCATGGGTATTTTGATAGAAATTGCATTATATCTGTAGATTATTTTGTGTAGCATGTCCATTTTAACAATATTAATTCTTCCAACCCAAGGGCAAATGGTATCTTTTATTTCTTTGTATCATTTTAAATTTCCTGTATCAATGTTTTATTGTTTTCCAGTATAGGTCTTTTCCCTCCTTGGTATTTTATTGTTTCTGATACAATTTTAAATGGGATTGATTTTTTGCTTTCTCTTTCTGAGAGTTCATTATTAGTATACAGAAAAGCAATGGATTTCTATATATTAATCTTGTGTCCTGTGACTTTGCTAAATGCATTTATTGGTTCTGATACTTTTAGGGTAGAGCCTTTAGGATATTCTGCATAAAGTCTCATTCTGCAAATAGGGACAGTTTTGTTTCTTCTGTTACAATTTGGATGCCTTTTATTTCTTTTCCTTATCTGATTGTTGTGGCTAGAACTTTCAAAATTACGTTAAATAGAGGTAGTGAGAGTGACTATCCTGGTCTTGTTCCTAAAGTTAGAGGAAAACCTTTCTGCTTTTCTCCCTTGCATATGATGTTAGCTGCAGATTTGTCATAAATGGTCTTTATTATGTTAAGACTTGTTCCTTCTATACCCACTTTGATCGTGAATGGAGGTTAAATTCGTTAAATGCTTTTTCTGCATACACTGCGATGATCGTGTGATTTTATGTCTTTCCTTCTGTTGATGTGGTATATCACAGTGAGAGATTTGTGTACTCTCAGCCATTCTTGTGTCCCTGGAATAAATCTGACTTGACATGTGGTTTATGATGCTTTTATATACCATTCGATTCAGTTTGCTAACATTTTGTTGAGAAGTTTTGCATCCTATACTCATCTAAGATATTGGCATATAATTTTCTCTTTTTTTCTGGAATGTCTTTGGTTTTGGTTTCAGGATATTGGTGGCCTTGTGGAATGAATTTGGGAGTATTCTGTCCTCTTGAATATTTTCAAATAGGTTAAGAAGGATAGGTATTAGTTCTTCTCTACATGTTTAGTAGTTAATTCCCCTGTAGTATAATGAATCTTAATGAATTATTTGATTGAAATAAGCTTAGATTTTTAACACCCAACTATCTTTCTAAGAAATAATTAAGTAACCATATTAAATCATTGGGATGTTTTGTTTGCATTCCCCCAATACAAATAAAACTAAAACTTCCCCAACGTTTAAACTTTTCCTAAAGTTTTAGTTCACCTAAAACCTTCCTTTTTATCTTCCAGATTTACTCCTGTACCTTATGAGATTTCTTCAGGAGAGAACATCATTGGCCAGGAATTGAGTGCTCGGAGAGATTCATCTTTGGCATTGGAGGAGAACAGAAGCAACCATTTGGTTTACATTCCAAGCCAGATGCTTATGCCACAGAAATTAATGACCGAGTATGAAAAAGACTGGGATTCTGAAGCAGTTGCAAGTCTCACATCTGGTAAGGAAATGAAAAGTTATACTGGGTAACTTGATCCTCTTTAACACTAATAGAGAATGAAATAAACAAGCCTGGTATAAAAAGAAACTTTTTTCAAGTTCAAGATGGTGGCTACAACTGCTGTTTTTACTTGATTTGAAGATTTAAATGGTCACAGGTACCACTCTGGAAATCACTGGTAAGCCCTAAGAAACGTCCCTGATATTCTCACCAAACTTAAGATTTCTCTAGAAGCCACAATTTAGGTTAGTGTGATGTGATGTAGAAGGAGGCAATATAGAGAAATAACATAGCAAAGGCAGAATTAAAATAACTTTTAAAAGTTGGCCTGGCCAGTGCCCCAGAGTTTGTGATTGTATAAGAAAGTACAAGGTTTTTTTTCCCCCCACTGGAAATAAGTTAGATACCTCACTGTCTACTCTACACATTTTAATGGCAAAGCGGAAATGCTTTTTGTCAGAGTTTAATAGTTTCAAACAAATCAGATACATAGAATGTTGGCTTTATTTTCATTTTAAAGGGTGACATTCTAAACAGACTGTTCAGCTATTCCATCTATGCATCTGGATTCTTCCAAAGTGCTCATTTGGCCAGAGTGCAAACACTTAAAGCATTATATCATAAGTATCATGTGTATTGTTAGCATATGATAGTTTGAAAGAAGAGGGGGCCAATCGCATGCTGATTATTCTCAAGAATGAGGAATACTAATTCTTAATAACTCCCTTGGATAAATAAATGTTCTTTTCTTTGGGCTCAGTTCTCATGTTCCCATATTTCTCCCTATTTCTGAAATATATATGTTTGAATTTTAGCTTTAAAAATCACTAAAATTTCCTTTGAATCCAGAATTTAAAAGTCAATCAATCACTAGTTGAAAAATAAGACTTTTTTAAAAAGGCAATGGAGTAAAACTGGATGTACATAGTCCCTTGGCATTAGGGTATTCAAGTATGTGCATTGCTTATTTAAAACAGATATTATCATTATATAGACATAGCTTAAAGAAGAGAATAAAAAATTGTTTTTCTTAATGAATGCAGTTAATTTGGGGTACTCATTTTAATGATATGGGAATTAAAACAGTTCTCAAGGCAGAGGAATATATCATGCTCAAGTTTTAAAAACAGAAAAAAGAAGTTCTCTTGGTAGTGTTGAAATACTAAATGGTCATTTGTGATAGTATGGTTAGAGGTAAGCACTTTAAAGTCTGATAATTCAAAAGTGTGCACCTTTTCAAGAAAGGCAGAAATAATTGGATACTTAAGGGAAAAAAAAAAAAAAGAAACTCATCTTTGCAGCCCGTCTTTAATGAACATTGTTCAGTAATAATAGAGACTTTTCACTTGGTTTTTCAGATGACTGGGAATGGGGATACTCATGAAAGTATCAATTTAAGGTCTAATTTGGCTGAAGAAATAATTGTTGCATAGCTCTATAGGAAAAACTGTCAATTTTCTCTTATCCCCACCTCACACAATTTCTCTTGCTGTGGGTTGAAGTATATTGAGAATTCCATAGAGGTTTATGTCAAGTTGTAATTTCCTGGAAACAGAGTCTCAGACCTATGGATAATATATATATATATATTTTTTTTCCTTTATAATAAATCTGAGTCTCAGATCATCATTGTTGTCTAGGGACTTTGTACTATTTTTATCTTTCTGTTTTTTTCTCNGGTTGAAGTATATTGAGAATTCCATAGAGGTTTATGTCAAGTTGTAATTTCCTGGAAACAGAGTCTCAGACCTATGGATAATATATATATATATATTTTTTTTCCTTTATAATAAATCTGAGTCTCAGATCATCATTGTTGTCTAGGGACTTTGTACTATTTTTATCTTTCTGTTTTTTTCTCTTTAAAACCATTGTTAGCCGGTTGTTAAAAGCTGCTAAGAACTTTCTGTATAATGTTCCATCCTCAAGGAGAATAAATTGTAGTTCAGATATTTTAGTCACCAAGAGATGAGCTTTGATACGTTCCAGACGTATTGCACAAATAAAAGGTTGATAAGGTCCATATGCTATGCATATTACTCATTTATAATGTGATTCATGTCGTCAGTAGCTAATTTTTGTGCCCTTGAACTGAGAGTTCTGCAGAAGTCAGGAATCTTAACCATTTGAAAGTTTTCAGAGCTCCAGAGTACTGCAGCTGGTGATGAGTTGTGTGTCACTCTCTTTCATAAGAAACACAACTGCTGTCTCATTACCTAGTCCTCTCCCTCTGCTGCTTCCTCTCTGCTCTGGCTTCCAATTCATCTTTAGTTCCATCTTCTTTCCTGGTCCTCGCCACTCCTTCAGTTCAGTTCAGTTCAGTAGTTAAGTTGCTCAGTTGTGTCCAACTCTGCGACCCCATGAATCGCAGCTCACCAGGCCTCCCTGTCGATCACCAACTCCCAGAGTCCACCCAAAACCATGTTGATCGAGTCGGTAATGCCATCCAGCCATCTCATCCTCTGCTGTCCCCT
>SJYA01013647.1:0-20275 GCA_006410615.1 Neotragus moschatus
GCATCACTGACTCGATGGACGGGAGTCTGAGTGAACTCCGGGAGTTGGTGATGGACAGGGAGGCCTGGCCTGCAATTCATGGGGTCGCAAAGAGTCCGACACGACTGAGCGACTGAACTGAACTAAAGGGGCTTCCTAGGTGGCGGTAGTGGTAAAGAACCTGCCTGCCAACTCGGGAGACATAAGAGACGTGGGTTAGATCCCTGGGTCGGGAAGATTCCCTGGAGAAGCGAATGGCAACCCACTCCAGTATTCTTGCTTGGAGAATCCTATGGACGGAGGAGCCTGGCGGGCTACAGTTCATGAGGTCTCAAAGAGCTGGACACAAATGAAGCAACTGAGCATTCATGCATGCAAGTCCTGTATTAGCTATCTACTGTAACAAATGAGCCCAAAACTTAGCAGCTGAAAATAACACTTATTTCACAGTTTCTGTGGGTCAGGAATCTGGGAGTGGCTTATCTGGCATTGACCTTAAACATCAAATAACCAGTTATTTTACCAACAAAATGGGTTTATTCAGAAATAGCAGAGAACTGCAATTCTGGACAAGCTTACCATAACAAAAACTAAAGGCAAGTCCAGCAAACAAAGGACAGGAATGTTCTTTTTAGAGAAAAGGGGGAATTGGGGAGGGGTGGCTTTGAAGGAAAGTCCATTGGAAGATAGCAAGAGTTCAGGGGAGTGATGGTTTCCGGTTGGCTGAGTTATGACCATTCTCATGGTCTGGGCTGTGACTGCGCAAGGAGAAAACTTTCTTCCTCCTGTTGGGGTAGTAAAGTAGAGATAATTTCCTGCTGGGAAATGCAAGGTAGGTCTCTTCCTGTTGGGATCTGTAATTGACATCAAGTGGTACTGCATGAGAGCGCCTGCTCTGGCTTCCTGACTCCATTTTAAATGAAATTTCCTTTACTCAGTTTCACGCAGGGTATTTGGGGCTTAAGATCTCTCGTGGGGCTGCAACCCGGGCTGGGGTCAGCTCAAGGCTCCCCTGGGGTCAGAGATCTACTTCCACGCTCACTCACTCCACAAGGCTGTCTCATGACCCAGCATTTGGCTTCCACCAGGGTAAGTGTTCCAAGAGAGGACACACCCAAGACGGAAGTCATTGTCCTTTTTTTTTTTTTTTTGCTTAAACACGTGGATGTATTTTTTTACATAACAAAAACACCAGAATCCAGAACTAGGCAGATACAGGTGTCTTTTCACCTGCTCTACAATACCACAGACTTTTTCTTTTTTGGCTCTGCCATCTTTCATGTGTCCTCTGTATCTCCAGGCTTGTTGCCTTCTGACTGCAGAATGACGGCTGCACATCCGGGTATCACATCTACGTTCAAGACAAAAAGAATGGGGAAGGGAGCGCCAGCTGCATCTCCCTTGTATCAGGATAAGAGAAGCTTTCCTCGAAATCCCCACAGCATAGATGGCCTCCTTTACTGCAAAGAAGGCTAGCAATTTGGGGTGCAGATATTCATAGTCTTGGAAACCTAATCCTGGAAGTGGTATCTCGTCACTTTTGTTGTGTGATATTTATTAAAAGCAAGTCAAGGGACTTCCCTGGTGGTCCAGTGGTTGAGGGTCCACCTTGCAGTGCAGGGAAGACAGGTTCAGTCCCTGGTTGGGGAACTAAGACCCCAGTGTAGAGAAGCGGCTGGGCCCTTGAGCTGCAACTGCTAAGCTTGCGCACTCTGGAACCAGTGTGCCATAACTACAGAGTCCTTGTACCACAACGAAAGATCTCACACGACATGACTAAGACCTGATGCAGCATATAAATAAATAAAAATATTAAAAGGAAGTAAAAGCAAGTCAAGGGAATTCCCGGTGGTCTAGTGATTAGGACTCTGGACTTTCACTGCAGGCAGCTAAGGCTTGATACTCGGTCAGGGAACTAAGACCCTGCAAGCTGCATGGTGCAGCAGGGAAAAACTAAACAAACAGCAACAAAAAGCAGTAAGTCCAGCCCGCTCCAAACGGAGGGATTTATGTACAGGCATAAAATGCTGAGTGGCGGGGAATCAATGGGAGCCATCTTGAGAGCTTGCCCTCATGGGCCCCAAAGCCAGGAGCCTAGCTGACCAAATCCAGGCAAAGAAAACATGTCCCAGCTCAGCTAGGGGTCTGTGCTAGAGATCTAAGCCATTTTTTCTTTCTTCTGGTCAGACTGTTCTGCTTGACCTGCAGCAGGAAGTGTTTGCCAAAAGCATAGGCTCCCCGGGGCGGCTACAACGAGGAAGTCAAGCCAGGCGAATGCAATTGAAACGGGTATGTGGGACCTCCGGAGCAGAAGCTGGATCTCTGAAGAAGCAGTAATACAGAGGGTTTCTCTGCTGGCTCAGCGGTAAAGAATCCTACCTGCCGATACCAGAGACACAGGTTTGGTCCCTGGTCCGGGAAGATCCCACTTGCTGCCGCGGTAAAACTACACAACTAATGAGTCTGTGCTCTGGAGCCCAAGAGCCACAACTACTGAAGCCCGTGTGCCCTGCAGCCCGTGCGCCACAGCAGGAGCAGACACGCAGCGAGAAGCCTGGGCACCCAACTGGAGAGCAGCCCGCGCTTGCCGCAGCTCGGGAAGCCTGCACAGCCACAAAGACCCTGGCGCAGCCACGAAGACCCTAGCACAGCCACACATAAGGGATTATTTCCTCAAAGAAAGAAACAGTAACCCACAAAAGGAGAGGCTTGAATGGGATCACAAGTACTGTTCACCACGGCAGACATGTCACACACCTGTCTCTTAACAAGAAAGCTTTTCTGAACTGGCTGGCTGAGGCATCTCCAAGAGAAAAGCACTGATTATCGTAGGGGAGATAACCCAAATATTTGTCTCCGTTCTTGATGGGCTGGGTGTGCTGATACAGTGGTAATGACCTCAGCAGAAGCCTTTTGTTGATCTTAGATCAAGTTCTGAGTTTTTACCAAGTGACACTTGGGATTAAGTAGGTGAGGAAAGTGTGCCTAGTAGGAGGGGCCTAAAGGAAGAAATCTACTCAATTCGTTTTCTCAGACTGCTGTAACAGAGTTCCACAAGTTGGGTGGCTTAAACCTACAGCTATTTCTTGGGTTGGCCAAAAAGTTCATTTGGGTTTTTTTCCATAAGATGCTACGGGAAAGCTCCAGCAAACTTTCTGGCCAGCCGACATTCTGACTTTCTCAGTTTGAAATCAAGGTGTCAGCAGGCTGGATCCTTCTGGGGACTGAGAGAGAAAACTGTTCTGGGCCTCTCTCCTAGCTTTTGAGGTCCAGCCTGCAGTCCTTGGAGTTCTTGGCTTACAACAGCATCATTCCAATTTCCGCCTCCATCCTCACAAGGCCGTCTCCCTCTGTGTGTCTGTGACCGTACTCTCCTCTTCTCATAAGGACGCCATCACTGCATTAGGGCCCATCCTAATCAACTATGACCTCGGTGCAATATGATTATATCTGCGAAAAGCCTATTTCCAAATAAGGTCACATCTCCAGGTGCCAGGGGTCAGGATCCGAACGGGTTCTTCAGGGAGAAACAAGTCAACCCTCAACATCTACCTTCTGAACTGTTCAAAGGAATAGTTGTTACATTTTTGTCAGCAGAATCAGGTGGGGAATGAAGGTGCAACAATCCCAGCTGCTTTCCAGAAGAGTAGCTATGAAACAGCTGTCTGTGAAACACACACAAGAGAGCTGTTTTCTTACTTAAGTGGCAGAAGAAAACCGTGGAGATCTGTAGTGCAGGATGATGAGGAAGAGCACACTGAGAAAACCTTTAGCCATTTAATATAGAGTGTCAAAATATGATAACAGGCAAGATGAAAAGGTTGAAGACTAAAAACAAGCCGTGAAATCGGAAAATTAATCTTGTATTTTTGGGTGGAAGCTGTCCAAAGCTGCAGTCATCAGCTTGATCCGACGGCTACAGAGTCGGGGGTAAGGGGTGCTGACGCTTAATATAGCAAGCTATTTTACTATAGAAATAAGTTTATTCAGGAAAGGCAGTTCAGTTCAGTTGCTCAGTTGTGTCCAACTCTTCGCGACCCCGTGGACTGCAGCATGCTAAGCTTTCCTGTCCATCACCAACTCCCGGAGCTTGCTCAGACTCATGTCCATCGAGTTGGTGATGCCATCCAACCATCTCATCCTCACTTGTCCCCTTCTCCTGCCTTCAATCTTTCCCAGCATCAGGGTCTTTTCCAATGAGTCAGTTCTTTTTGTCAGGTGGCCAAAGTATTGGAGCTTCAGCTTCAGCATCAGTCCTGCCAATGAATATTCAGGACTAATTTCCTTTAGGACTGACTGGTTTGATCTCTTTGCAGTCCAGGGGACTCTCAAGAGTTTTCTTCAACATCACAGTTCAAAAGCACCAATTCTTCGGCACTCAGCTTTCTTTATGGTCCAACTCTCACATCATACATGACGACTGGAAAAACCATAGCTTTGACTAAATGGAACTTTGTAGGCAAAGTGATGTCTCAGCTTTTTAATATGCTGTCTAGGTTTGTCATAGCTTTTCTTCCAAGGAGCAAGTGTCTTTTAATTTCATGGCTGCAGTCACCACCTGCAGTGATTTTAGAGTCCAAGAAAATTTCAAGAATCCTCAATTTAAGGTCTCCCAATGAAATGGACATCCACTGGTCAGGATAAGACGACACAGGGTTTTTAATTGGAAAGCACAGATCCTCCCGTCTGCACCAGAATCTTACTTTTGTGCTTATTATTTACAGAGCCTAATGAAACTATTTGCATTGAGGCTCAAGGACAGACTTCCTCTAATGACTTTTTCAGAACACCATCTCGTCAAGTTTCAGGTGATGCTTGGACCACTTGCATAGTCACTATGGAAAAGTGGCTTGCATGAGTCATTGATACTGTGTGAATGTCCTCTGAGCTTCCTGCCGCATTTAGTCACATCAGCCTGTGCTAGGGTAGACATCACGACTGGGAGTGGAACCATCAAACGCAGGACAGTCTACTGTTTACTCACAATGAGATAACTTTCAGGTCCTTGAAGGGTTTGATTTTTCATGCCCGATAAAGGCTTCTGGCAAGTTTAAACCTTGGAATTTGGAAGATTTCTGAGACCTTTGCTATGTTTTCTTTTAGAATTCCATTAGTTGTTGAAGTCATAATATCCTGGCTATTTTAGGCTAAGTGAAATC
Organism: Neotragus moschatus; assembly: GCA_006410615.1. Lineage (NCBI taxonomy): Eukaryota > Metazoa > Chordata > Mammalia > Artiodactyla > Bovidae > Neotragus > Neotragus moschatus. The sequence goes on from SJYA01013647.1 coordinate 5,139, forward strand.
TATCAGGAAATGAATTCCACCTGTTTCTTTTTGCTTTTGGGGGTGCCTGCCTGCTGCTGCTGTTTAGGTACTCAGTGGTGTCCAACTCTTTGTGACCCCATGGATTGTAGCCCACCAGGTTCCTCTGTCCATGGGATTTCTCAGGCAAGAATACTGGAGTGGGTTGCCATTTCCTTCTCCAGGGGATCTTCCCAACCCAGGGACTGAACCCGCATCTCCTGCTTCACAGACGGATTCTTTACCACCCTAGGAAGTTTTAAGCCACATTAGTGGCCTACCTTACATTTCTTTCTTTCTTTCTTCTTTTTAAATGTAATTGGCTATGCCGGGTCTTAGCTGTGGCACATGGCATCTTGTGGCATGGATTCTTAATTGCAGCGTGTGGGATCTGGTTCCCCGACCAGGGATTGAACTGGTTCCCCTTCATTGGGAGCACAGAATCTTCACTACTGAACCACCATGAAAGTCCATTTATTTCTAATGGACAGCACAGCTCTATAAGATTGTCCCTCAGTCGAGATCATTTTTTTAAAGATTTATTTATATTTTTGCCTGTCCTGGATTTTCGTTGCTATGTGAGGGGTTTGTCTACTTGCAGCGAGCGATGGCCACCCTTCATTGGGGTTGCTCAGGTTTCTCGGAGCAGTGGCTGGCTTCTCTCGTGGCGCCAGGGAAGGCTCAGTAGTTGTGACACTTGGGCTTAGCTGCTCCATGGCATGTGGCATCTTCCTGGACCAGAGATCGAAACCAAGGCCCCTGCATTTGCAGGTGGACTCTTAACCACCGGACCCCCAGGGATAAGTCTTTAATACAGGGAGGCAACTGTGAATTCTCCTCCGGGGAGGAGAGAAGGGCCAGGTTTATAGTGTCATGGTGATGGAGAGTCACACAGTGAAGGAGAAAGCAGGAATATGTCAATATGTCTCAAGAGTTGAGACTTGCTGCTTTCTGTCTGAAGTGCATTCTGCAGGTATGGGGTCCAATAAGTTGAGCGGAGACCCCAGAAACCAGTCGCTGAAGCTCCCACAAATTCTGCTGTTGCTACTCTGGCTCTTACCCAGGGTTACAGAATCCAGTGAACGATTGAAAATAAACAATGGTGCTGGACGACTCCCATGTGACCGAGTCAAGAACCCCACTGTTCTCTCCAGCCCTTTCATTGAACAACAACAACAACAAAAACAAAACAAAACCAAAGAATTTGTGGATCTAGAATGCAAGAAACAAATACTTTTTTAAAAAATCAGGTGAAGAAACACAATGTGCTTAATCTGTCTAAATCAGTGAAACAAAGTATTCACTGCAAGGTACAAACTTTTTTAGCTTGAAAAGTACAGAATCTTCTTGTATTTGGACATAAAACATCTTGCTGAATTTGAAAAGTGTGTTTTAAAGTGAAATTCATTAATCATCAGTTATTTTGGGACCATGGAACAAAGAAAAGTTACGTTAATTGGGGCTGCTTAAACTACATCTTTCGCAGATGTTTTTTCTTAAAAATTCCTTTATACTTTTACAGTCATAATTAGATATAAAATGATCAATAGACTTTATACAATATTTATTTTATGAACATTATCATTTCCTTGAATTTATGAATGTAACCAGAAAGTTGTTCTGCTGCTGCGAAGTCGATTCAGTCGTGTCCGACTCTGTACGACCCCAGGGACTGCAGCCCACCGGGCTCCTCCATCCATGGGATTTTCCAGACAAGAGTACTGGAGTTGAGTGCCATTGCCTTCTCCAAGAAAGTTGTTCTATTGAGTGAGTATTAAAAATTACTCCTCCTGTGTGTTCACTGTTCACACTACTGTTGGGGACATTTTATTGCCTAAAACCTTTTATAATTCAGCTCTAGGGTCTAGGCTTTTTATTTTGCTTTGTTTAGGCTGAGAATTTTCTCACCTGTTTCTAGCTTCTTAAGAGTTTCTGTTAGGAATGTGTGTTTGTTGTTTAGTTGCTGAGTCGTGGTCGATTCTTCTGCCCTCTGTAGCCCATCAGGCTCCAAAACAAAAACTTTTGAAACTGCTTTTTTAAAAGTAATCTTTGTGCTTCCAAGTGGCTGTGTATCTTTTAACTTGAGAAGTATACAATGACCATATATTGAAAGATATTTATCATAGCATATTTTATTTCAGTACAATGAATGGAGGAATGGCTTTCTTTTTGTCACTTTTAAAACTAATCCTAAATTTGGTAAATGAAAAAGCTTTCCTAAATTTGGAGAATTCTAGACAAGTTTGATATTCCTTTTGTCCTTGCTTCTTTAGGTGAAGGAACCCACACCTGTGTTACCTAAAGGCAATTTCAGGATGCCCAAAGGGATTTGAGGCATAAAAGACATCTTCAGGGTTGTGTTCAGGTAGGACATAGATGGGTTCCAGGTTGGCCATCTATAATCAGCCATCTTCCCCTTGGCGTACCCTGAGATGAGATATGGGTGGGCTCCAGCTGAAGAATTTACAGCCAACAAAAACAGGGTAATAGCCAGTCTTTGTCTCTTACCTTAAGGGAATAATCATGGCATGGACAGAGGAAAAAACCCTGCCTGATAAGGGAGACACTACACCTGTGCAGAAAGGCTCCTTGGAGTCAAAGATCCAGGCCGTAATGAGTCTTGCTCCTCCCAGAAGCCTTCATTTCAAGATCCATCTTGGCGAGGGTACACAGGGGCACTCCAGGGGAGGGTCCTGGGACAAATTAACCGGCAGGGATAAACAAGGTGATGGCCTGAGGGAAGACACAGATGGAGAAACCAGCCCCTTTACAAAGGATTTAAACTTCCCAAAGGCACAGCTCTCTGTCTGAGCTCGCCCATGCCCCTTTCCACATATACATTTCAATAAACTGTTTTACATTATTCTTTACGTTCTGCCTCCTCAATTGAATTTGTTCTTGGCTAGGCAGGAAAAGACTAGGGACTCTAGCCCTGATTGCTGTCTCCTGTAGTCCAGTGGCTAGAACTCCTGGTCGGGAAACCAAGACCTTACTTCCAGCTGCCGCTCACTGCTGCACCCACGTCCAAAACCAGTGTTACTCTGAGTTTGGGAAAGGTAAAACCATGACTGGATAGAGAAAAGATTTAAGTCACATAGGTAAGAAACTATTTTCACAGCAATTAACAATGGCTATTAGAGATTTATTAATTTTTAAAGTAATGGATCTCTGGGACTCCTCTGGTGGTCCAGTGGCCAAGACTCTGAGCTCTGAATGTAGGGGGCCCAGGTTTGATCCCCGGTCAGGGAAATAGATCTCACTTGCCCCAACCAAGACCTGATGCAGCTAACAAAATAAAATTGTTTAACAAATTTTAAAAAAAGTAAAGGGTCCTTTCAAAAAACAAGTTGGGAACATTTCAAAAAGCATGCGAGTTAACAAAAATTGAGGGACCAAAGACACCATCTGCTCATCTTCATATCAAGTAACAGTCATTCTACAGAAAAACCAGAATTTTCCTCATTGTGTACATTATTCACGTATCAATTTGCAGTGCAAGATTTGCTAATATATCTCTGTATGTGAGTACTACTGCTGCTGCTGCTAAGTCACTTCAGTCGTGTCCGACTCTGTGCGACCCCATAGACGGCAGCCCACCAGGCTCCCCCGTCCCTGAGATTCTCCAGGCAAGAACACTGGAGTGGGCTGCCATTTCCTTCTCCAATGCATGAAAGTGAAAAGTGAAAGTGAAGTCACTGAGTCGTGTCCAACTCTTAGCGACCCCATGGACTGCAGCCCACCAGGCTCCTCGGTCCATGGGATTTCCCAGGTAAGAGTGCTGAAGTGGGGTGAGTAGGCACTACGGATATATGGAAATACAAATATATAACAGTGAAACAGAATTTTTCTTTGTATCAAATAAAACCTTGTGTGTCATAAAGAATCTGCCTGCAGACTTCTGTAACCCACTCAACAAGGGGCACAACTTCGANGGTCCATGGGATTTCCCAGGTAAGAGTGCTGAAGTGGGGTGAGTAGGCACTACGGATATATGGAAATACAAATATATAACAGTGAAACAGAATTTTTCTTTGTATCAAATAAAACCTTGTGTGTCATAAAGAATCTGCCTGCAGACTTCTGTAACCCACTCAACAAGGGGCACAACTTCGAGCCAAGGTTAGAATCATTTTTTGTATGACTTCCTGACTCTGAGTCCCAGGAGACTAGGGAAGGTGACTATCTCATTCACCCCTGTCTTCCCAACACAGGCCCACAGTAGATCCTCAGTATTTACTTGAGAATGTGAGCATTTAAGGTAGAAGGCAACGGCAACCCACTCCAGTACTCTTGCCTGGATGGAGGAGCCTGGTAGGCTGCAGTCCATGAGGTCGCAAAGAGTTGGATATGACTGAGCGACTTCACTTTCACTTTTCACTTTCATGCACTGGAGAAGGAAATGGCAACCCACTCCAGTGTTCTTGCCTGGAGAATCCCAGGGACGGGGGAGCCTGGTGGGCTGCTGTCTATGGGGTCACACAGAGTCGGACACAACTGAAGCGACTTAGCAGCAGCAGCAGCAGCAGTGAGCATCTAAGAGCTATAGAATGTCAGAATGATAGAAGTCAAGAGCCCTTAGGGTTGGGAGACATGACTTCTAGCCTGGGAGGTGGCAGAAGTCACCTTGCAGAAGACTTAGCTTGTTCTGGAACGATTCACTTGACCTACACCCTCAGTTATGTCAATAGACCTAAGAGGCTCCTTGTCCTCAGGAAAGTGTGACAAGTCTAGCTCTTTTTTTGAAATTTAAAAAATATATTATATATAAATTTTAAAAACCTGGCTCTTTACCAGCAGAAGCTTAATTGGGTGTTGCCTTTGGCACCTCCACACCCCACCCAATACTGAACAATGATAAAGGACTGAGCTCGTTCTTGTAGGTGACAAATATGACATCAGGTGATATCAGGTTCCATTTCCCAGACATTATAGCCAAAGGGGAGATTGAAAAGAAACAAACCAACAAAGCAAGTTGATGCGATGCAGGAAATAAAAAGAGGGCTGGGGGTGGGGCACCAACCACTTGGAGAGGTCCGCGGTCTTTCTCAGAAAGGGATTTCTGAGCCAAGGCCTGAAGGAAGTGAGGGAGTACTCCATGGGGGAAAGTTGAAGGCAGAAGGAACCGCACTGGCGAATTCCCTGAGGCAGGACTGTGCCTGGCAAATCGGAGAAAGGAGCCTGGTGGGGCTGGAGCTGAGAGAGGTGGCAGATGAGATGGGAAGGTGCGGTGAGTCCTGCAGGGCAGTGGGGAACCATCTGAGCAACCATCTTGCTCTCTGGAGCAAGGGAGATATACAATCCCACTTAGGTCCCAGCAGTCACTCGTGTTGCTTTTTGAAGAATGGACACTGTGGTCTTGCCTAAATCGTCCTGTCTAAACCCCCCAAATCCCTGCCCTGCTTCCCCGCTATAGCTACACCCCGTGTAGTCATTTTCAGACCCCCTACCGCTACCGTTTTTATAGATGAGGACACTGCAGAAAATCTTAAGTATAGGTGCCTACGACAAACTGCGCCCCGCTCCAAACCTAACTGCTGAATAAAATAAAAGAGTAAGGTGTGTGCGGGGGTGGTGGAAAGCAATCCCAGAGGAAGGGTTCACTGGAAATGTTGAGTCCTTCGATTACATTTTGCTCGAGTTCAATGCCTGGTCTGTAAGCCTGTTTCCTCGACCTGCATGGCGCAGTGTTTTAGTTTCTCTGTCCCTTTCTTCTGCTCCCTACCGCTTAAGCTTCGCAGCAAGGAGGCAGACAGGAGTAGGAGAGCAAGCACAAAGCGATAGCAAAGGGCCTAGGCGGCTTCCACAAGCGAAGCGCTTATACCGGCCACGCGGGGACCACGGATTCTGGCGCGCCCTGCCGGCCAAGCACCTCTGGACTGACGCCGCCAGACCCACGTGTGCAACCGAGGACGCCGTTTTCCTTCTGGGCAACAGCCATCTCGGTAAGGACAACGGTCCAATTTGTAGTTTCTGCTCCCCTCTCCTGACTAGTTAGTATATGAAGTGAGCGGAAGAGATGAGGATTTATAAAATATTCGCTCCTTGAAGACAAAAACAAATAGCTAACGCCCTTGATTTGGATTGGAGATCAACGCAGCATTTCCTCTACCAAGATGGCGACGAAGCCCAGACGTAATCACTACGCGCCGCCTGGGGAGTGTCCATGCGCAAGCCCTGCGGTGACGTCACGGAGGTGCGACCGGGCCGGCGCCGGGGGAAGGAGGTAGGAGCGGCAGCGGCGCGGGCGGAGCCGGGGGGCGGGGTGCGGGTGAGCCCGGCGGGGTNGAACCCCACTGTTCTCTCCAGCCCTTTCATTGAACAACAACAACAACAAAAACAAAACAAAACCAAAGAATTTGTGGATCTAGAATGCAAGAAACAAATACTTTTTTAAAAAATCAGGTGAAGAAACACAATGTGCTTAATCTGTCTAAATCAGTGAAACAAAGTATTCACTGCAAGGTACAAACTTTTTTAGCTTGAAAAGTACAGAATCTTCTTGTATTTGGACATAAAACATCTTGCTGAATTTGAAAAGTGTGTTTTAAAGTGAAATTCATTAATCATCAGTTATTTTGGGACCATGGAACAAAGAAAAGTTACGTTAATTGGGGCTGCTTAAACTACATCTTTCGCAGATGTTTTTTCTTAAAAATTCCTTTATACTTTTACAGTCATAATTAGATATAAAATGATCAATAGACTTTATACAATATTTATTTTATGAACATTATCATTTCCTTGAATTTATGAATGTAACCAGAAAGTTGTTCTGCTGCTGCGAAGTCGATTCAGTCGTGTCCGACTCTGTACGACCCCAGGGACTGCAGCCCACCGGGCTCCTCCATCCATGGGATTTTCCAGACAAGAGTACTGGAGTTGAGTGCCATTGCCTTCTCCAAGAAAGTTGTTCTATTGAGTGAGTATTAAAAATTACTCCTCCTGTGTGTTCACTGTTCACACTACTGTTGGGGACATTTTATTGCCTAAAACCTTTTATAATTCAGCTCTAGGGTCTAGGCTTTTTATTTTGCTTTGTTTAGGCTGAGAATTTTCTCACCTGTTTCTAGCTTCTTAAGAGTTTCTGTTAGGAATGTGTGTTTGTTGTTTAGTTGCTGAGTCGTGGTCGATTCTTCTGCCCTCTGTAGCCCATCAGGCTCCAAAACAAAAACTTTTGAAACTGCTTTTTTAAAAGTAATCTTTGTGCTTCCAAGTGGCTGTGTATCTTTTAACTTGAGAAGTATACAATGACCATATATTGAAAGATATTTATCATAGCATATTTTATTTCAGTACAATGAATGGAGGAATGGCTTTCTTTTTGTCACTTTTAAAACTAATCCTAAATTTGGTAAATGAAAAAGCTTTCCTAAATTTGGAGAATTCTAGACAAGTTTGATATTCCTTTTGTCCTTGCTTCTTTAGGTGAAGGAACCCACACCTGTGTTACCTAAAGGCAATTTCAGGATGCCCAAAGGGATTTGAGGCATAAAAGACATCTTCAGGGTTGTGTTCAGGTAGGACATAGATGGGTTCCAGGTTGGCCATCTATAATCAGCCATCTTCCCCTTGGCGTACCCTGAGATGAGATATGGGTGGGCTCCAGCTGAAGAATTTACAGCCAACAAAAACAGGGTAATAGCCAGTCTTTGTCTCTTACCTTAAGGGAATAATCATGGCATGGACAGAGGAAAAAACCCTGCCTGATAAGGGAGACACTACACCTGTGCAGAAAGGCTCCTTGGAGTCAAAGATCCAGGCCGTAATGAGTCTTGCTCCTCCCAGAAGCCTTCATTTCAAGATCCATCTTGGCGAGGGTACACAGGGGCACTCCAGGGGAGGGTCCTGGGACAAATTAACCGGCAGGGATAAACAAGGTGATGGCCTGAGGGAAGACACAGATGGAGAAACCAGCCCCTTTACAAAGGATTTAAACTTCCCAAAGGCACAGCTCTCTGTCTGAGCTCGCCCATGCCCCTTTCCACATATACATTTCAATAAACTGTTTTACATTATTCTTTACGTTCTGCCTCCTCAATTGAATTTGTTCTTGGCTAGGCAGGAAAAGACTAGGGACTCTAGCCCTGATTGCTGTCTCCTGTAGTCCAGTGGCTAGAACTCCTGGTCGGGAAACCAAGACCTTACTTCCAGCTGCCGCTCACTGCTGCACCCACGTCCAAAACCAGTGTTACTCTGAGTTTGGGAAAGGTAAAACCATGACTGGATAGAGAAAAGATTTAAGTCACATAGGTAAGAAACTATTTTCACAGCAATTAACAATGGCTATTAGAGATTTATTAATTTTTAAAGTAATGGATCTCTGGGACTCCTCTGGTGGTCCAGTGGCCAAGACTCTGAGCTCTGAATGTAGGGGGCCCAGGTTTGATCCCCGGTCAGGGAAATAGATCTCACTTGCCCCAACCAAGACCTGATGCAGCTAACAAAATAAAATTGTTTAACAAATTTTAAAAAAAGTAAAGGGTCCTTTCAAAAAACAAGTTGGGAACATTTCAAAAAGCATGCGAGTTAACAAAAATTGAGGGACCAAAGACACCATCTGCTCATCTTCATATCAAGTAACAGTCATTCTACAGAAAAACCAGAATTTTCCTCATTGTGTACATTATTCACGTATCAATTTGCAGTGCAAGATTTGCTAATATATCTCTGTATGTGAGTACTACTGCTGCTGCTGCTAAGTCACTTCAGTCGTGTCCGACTCTGTGCGACCCCATAGACGGCAGCCCACCAGGCTCCCCCGTCCCTGAGATTCTCCAGGCAAGAACACTGGAGTGGGCTGCCATTTCCTTCTCCAATGCATGAAAGTGAAAAGTGAAAGTGAAGTCACTGAGTCGTGTCCAACTCTTAGCGACCCCATGGACTGCAGCCCACCAGGCTCCTCGGTCCATGGGATTTCCCAGGTAAGAGTGCTGAAGTGGGGTGAGTAGGCACTACGGATATATGGAAATACAAATATATAACAGTGAAACAGAATTTTTCTTTGTATCAAATAAAACCTTGTGTGTCATAAAGAATCTGCCTGCAGACTTCTGTAACCCACTCAACAAGGGGCACAACTTCGAGCCAAGGTTAGAATCATTTTTTGTATGACTTCCTGACTCTGAGTCCCAGGAGACTAGGGAAGGTGACTATCTCATTCACCCCTGTCTTCCCAACACAGGCCCACAGTAGATCCTCAGTATTTACTTGAGAATGTGAGCATTTAAGGTAGAAGGCAACGGCAACCCACTCCAGTACTCTTGCCTGGATGGAGGAGCCTGGTAGGCTGCAGTCCATGAGGTCGCAAAGAGTTGGATATGACTGAGCGACTTCACTTTCACTTTTCACTTTCATGCACTGGAGAAGGAAATGGCAACCCACTCCAGTGTTCTTGCCTGGAGAATCCCAGGGACGGGGGAGCCTGGTGGGCTGCTGTCTATGGGGTCACACAGAGTCGGACACAACTGAAGCGACTTAGCAGCAGCAGCAGCAGCAGTGAGCATCTAAGAGCTATAGAATGTCAGAATGATAGAAGTCAAGAGCCCTTAGGGTTGGGAGACATGACTTCTAGCCTGGGAGGTGGCAGAAGTCACCTTGCAGAAGACTTAGCTTGTTCTGGAACGATTCACTTGACCTACACCCTCAGTTATGTCAATAGACCTAAGAGGCTCCTTGTCCTCAGGAAAGTGTGACAAGTCTAGCTCTTTTTTTGAAATTTAAAAAATATATTATATATAAATTTTAAAAACCTGGCTCTTTACCAGCAGAAGCTTAATTGGGTGTTGCCTTTGGCACCTCCACACCCCACCCAATACTGAACAATGATAAAGGACTGAGCTCGTTCTTGTAGGTGACAAATATGACATCAGGTGATATCAGGTTCCATTTCCCAGACATTATAGCCAAAGGGGAGATTGAAAAGAAACAAACCAACAAAGCAAGTTGATGCGATGCAGGAAATAAAAAGAGGGCTGGGGGTGGGGCACCAACCACTTGGAGAGGTCCGCGGTCTTTCTCAGAAAGGGATTTCTGAGCCAAGGCCTGAAGGAAGTGAGGGAGTACTCCATGGGGGAAAGTTGAAGGCAGAAGGAACCGCACTGGCGAATTCCCTGAGGCAGGACTGTGCCTGGCAAATCGGAGAAAGGAGCCTGGTGGGGCTGGAGCTGAGAGAGGTGGCAGATGAGATGGGAAGGTGCGGTGAGTCCTGCAGGGCAGTGGGGAACCATCTGAGCAACCATCTTGCTCTCTGGAGCAAGGGAGATATACAATCCCACTTAGGTCCCAGCAGTCACTCGTGTTGCTTTTTGAAGAATGGACACTGTGGTCTTGCCTAAATCGTCCTGTCTAAACCCCCCAAATCCCTGCCCTGCTTCCCCGCTATAGCTACACCCCGTGTAGTCATTTTCAGACCCCCTACCGCTACCGTTTTTATAGATGAGGACACTGCAGAAAATCTTAAGTATAGGTGCCTACGACAAACTGCGCCCCGCTCCAAACCTAACTGCTGAATAAAATAAAAGAGTAAGGTGTGTGCGGGGGTGGTGGAAAGCAATCCCAGAGGAAGGGTTCACTGGAAATGTTGAGTCCTTCGATTACATTTTGCTCGAGTTCAATGCCTGGTCTGTAAGCCTGTTTCCTCGACCTGCATGGCGCAGTGTTTTAGTTTCTCTGTCCCTTTCTTCTGCTCCCTACCGCTTAAGCTTCGCAGCAAGGAGGCAGACAGGAGTAGGAGAGCAAGCACAAAGCGATAGCAAAGGGCCTAGGCGGCTTCCACAAGCGAAGCGCTTATACCGGCCACGCGGGGACCACGGATTCTGGCGCGCCCTGCCGGCCAAGCACCTCTGGACTGACGCCGCCAGACCCACGTGTGCAACCGAGGACGCCGTTTTCCTTCTGGGCAACAGCCATCTCGGTAAGGACAACGGTCCAATTTGTAGTTTCTGCTCCCCTCTCCTGACTAGTTAGTATATGAAGTGAGCGGAAGAGATGAGGATTTATAAAATATTCGCTCCTTGAAGACAAAAACAAATAGCTAACGCCCTTGATTTGGATTGGAGATCAACGCAGCATTTCCTCTACCAAGATGGCGACGAAGCCCAGACGTAATCACTACGCGCCGCCTGGGGAGTGTCCATGCGCAAGCCCTGCGGTGACGTCACGGAGGTGCGACCGGGCCGGCGCCGGGGGAAGGAGGTAGGAGCGGCAGCGGCGCGGGCGGAGCCGGGGGGCGGGGTGCGGGTGAGCCCGGCGGGGTAGCAGGACCTGAGACCACCTCCCCGGGAGGGCTGGAGGTGGGGTTCTCAGAGACGAACGCACTTCCGACCTCCAGCCTCCCGGGTTCCCGCGGGGGCTATCCCCATTTCTCGGAGCGGATGGCTGAGATCCAGCGGGACAGCGTCGTGTTCGAAGCTACTTAGTTCTGGTCGTGCTCCTGAGCAGCTTACAGGCTTGGGGGTGGCAGAGCTGGGTACGGACGTCCCTGGCCTCATGCAGTAGGATCGGAGCTGGAGAGAGGGACGACGGGCTGGAGGAGCCTAGAAGGGGTAGCTGGAGGATTTCTTGGAGGAGGCGGCGTTGATGTTCATGTTTTATTCTATCTTACTTTCACATCTAATCAACCACGTGGGTCTTGATTCCCTCCTAATTGTACTCCCTGCTTTAGCCAAAACTACTCCTTAGACCCCTCCTGCTTGAGCTTCGTGCTTCTGTCTCAGTCCTCCGTTCACCACCTCAGCAGCCCCAGAGGGCTCTGAGGTCCTCGCACCTTCCCATTACCCTGGAATAGAAGTCCGCTCTACCTAGCTTGCGTTCCCCCGACCACTGGGGGCTTGAGTCTCCCCACACCCTTAGGTTTTTCCTTTGATGTCTCCTCAGGAAGCACTTTGACACCCCCTGGGTCAGAAGCTCCCTCCCGACTTCCCCTGGCATGGCCCCATCAGAGCTCTAATCTAGAATTAACACTCCTGTTGTCTGTATCCCACCCAGCCTGGGAATCCCATTTAGTCTGGAAGCCCATCAGCACTGCCTGTTTCCTCAGCATCCCACTCATAGTAGGTGCTGCAGGGCATGTTTCAGTTCGGTTCAGTTGCTCAGTCGTGTCTGACTCTTTGTAACCCCGTGAACCACAGCACATCAGGCCTCCCTGTCCATCCAGCAGTGCCTGTTTACTGAATGACAAAGTGTGTGTGTGTGTGTGTTTGTTAAAAAGAAGAAAAGCTGTCTGTTTTAATCAGCTCTGGCTACTATAACAAAATCCCACTGACTGGGTGGCTTAAACAGCAGAAATGTATTTGCTCACAGTTGTGGAGGCTAGGAAGTCTAAGATCAAGTTGTCAACCAGTTTGGTTCCTAGTGCAGGCTTCTTCCTGAATTGCAGATGGCCACCTCACTGTGTTCTCACATGGTGAAGAGAGAAAAATTCTGGTGTCTTTTTCTTCTTGAAGGGACACCAACTCTGTTAGATTAGGACCCCACTCTTACGACTTCATTTACCCGTTATCACCTCCTCAGAGGTCCTGTCTCTGAATACAGTTACGTTGAGTGTTAGTCACAAAATGAACATGTAAATTTTGGAGGGACATAACTATTTCAGTCTTCGCCTGAAGGAGGGGATCAAAAAAGCCCTTTTCAGGTTTTGGGATGGAATCGGAGTCTTAAGCAACAGGGGGAGGGGAGGGGATGCCCCATCTGAGTTGCTGTGAGTGGACAGAGTTTTCACAGGAGGAGGGGGACGGGTGTATCAAGTTGAAGGCACAGCTAGAGAAAAGGCTCAGAGGCTGGGAGGAAAGTGAGTGGGAAGAGAAATGAGAAGCTGAGTTTGGACACAACACAGATCGTGAAGTAAATACTGAGGGCACCCTGGAAATAAATGCTGGCTTATTCATTTGCTCAAAACATTTTTTGAGCTCCCATTATACAGGACACTGATCAAGGCAGTCCCAGCCCTGCCCTTGCAGAGCTCTCAGCCTAGTGGGGAAGATGGTGGTTGTTCAGTCGCTTAGTGGTGTCTGACTGCTTTTGAGTCCCCATGGACTGCAGCAGGCGAGGGTCCTCTAGTCTTCACTGTCCCCTGGAGTCTGCTCAGATTCATGGCCATTGAGTCAGTGATGACATCTAACCATCTCATCCTCTGTCACCCTCTTTTCCCCTTGCCTTCAGTGTCTCCCAGCATCAGGGTGTTTTCCAGTGAGTCAGTTCTTCTCATCAGGAGGCCAAAGTATTGGAGCTGCAGCATCAGTCCTTCCAACGAATATTCAGGGTTGATTTCCTTTAGGATTGACTGGTTTGATTTCCTTCCTGTCCAAGGGACTCTCAAGAGTCTTCTCCAATACCACAGTTCAAAAGCATCGATTCTTTGGTGCTCAGCCTTCTTTACGGTCCAACTCTCACATCCATACATGACTACTGGAAAAAACTTAGCTTTGACTGTATGGACCTTTGTTGGCAAAGTGATGTCTCTGCTTTTTAATACACTATCTAGGTTTGTCGTAGCTTTTCTTCTAAGGAACAAGCATCTTTTAATTTCATTTGTTCAATAATCCTGTAAATGAACATAAGATAGCAACCCAAACAAGTACCTCAAGAGAAAGTCAAGGGGAGTTTCCAGAAAGGGTTCCTGAAGGTGGCAACACTTTGGAGTTGGGCTCCTGAAGTTTCAGTTGGAATTAACTGTGTAAAAAGAGGAACAGATGTGGTGGGTACAGCAAGTGCAAAGGCCCTGAAGTAGGAACCTGCATGGTTGGTTTGAAAAAAGGCAAGGCAGCTGGTGTGGCTGCTGCTGAGAGAGTGAGGGGGAAATGAGGGAGTTTCCTCAACTGAAACTGTAACCCCCACCGACTTCTTAGAGCTCTCCTGGGGAGTCCAGAAAGGTTTTCTGGTGGGTACATTGTAGATGCTCAGTAATGAATGAGTTAGGGGGCTCAGGAGCAGGATGGGAATCTGGCTGGCATACTCAGCCCAGCCGTGGCAGGTCTTACATCCTGTGCATAGAGGGACTGTAATCAACCCTACTTCTCAGATGAGGAAGCTGAGGCTCAAGGGGAGCATGTCAGCCACAACTGCAGAACCAGGACTCAACCCAGAGTCTCCTGGGTCCGCTGATCTCCCCAACTTTGCTCTGCTCTTCCCCGTGGGGCTCAGTCCCCCATCTCAGCCTGGTGGGACTACCTCCCTTTGTCAGGGGCACCAGCAGCCTCAGAGACCCGATCTGCCTTGATGTTCCCTGAAGGGCCAGCTGGCAGCCTGGGGTGAGGCAAGGCTTAGGACCAAGTTGGGACTGAGGGGCTGGGCCTAGGTGGGAATCTGGGCCCCTCCACTAAGCCACGGGGTGGCCTTGAGCATGTCACCCTCTCAGAGCCTCAGGTTCTTCATCTGTAAAATGGAAGAAAAGTACCTGGCCTTGCTGCTGGCAGGGGATGACATAATTTAGACTGCACCATCGGTCAGTCAGCATTCCAGTTTTTGCCCAGCTCCATCTGACTCCAAAACTCTGGCTCTGCCCCCAACACCATCCTAATTTGCTCATCATTTAACTGCCACCCTCAGCCCCTCGCCCACCCACATGACAGCATAAATCAGAACATGTTCATAACCTGCTCAGAGCTGCCCAAAAGTTCTCTGGTGCCCAGAGAATAAAATCCTTGTTCTTCCTTACCCCTAAGATCCTGATCTATCGGCCTCTCACCTTCCCCGTTGGAGAAGGCAATGGCATCTCACTCCAGTACTCTTGCCTGGAAAATCCCATGGGTGGAGGAGCCTGGAAGGCTGCAGTCCATGGAGTCACTGAGGGTCGGACACGACTGAGCGGCTTCACTGTCACCTTCATGCCTGAAAGGAAGGAAAAGAAGGAAATGGCAACCCACTCCAGTGTTCTTGCCTGGAGAATTCCAGAGACGGGGAAGCCTGGTGGGCTGCCGTCTATGGGGTCGCACAGAGTCGGACACGATTGAAGCGACTTAGCAGCAGCAGCACCTTCCCTGTCCCCTCCCCTCCCTCCCTCCCCCCAGCACTCCCTGCCTCCTCCTCCCTCCCAGTCTCTCTCTCCCCCTTCCCTTCTTCTCTCCTCGCCCACCTCCCCTCCCCATCTTTCCCTTCTCCTAACTCTTCACTCACCCACACTGGCTTCAGTGGCCACAGGGTCT
>SJYA01013648.1:0-10900 GCA_006410615.1 Neotragus moschatus
GACTGAACTGAACTGAACGTGTG
Source organism: Neotragus moschatus (assembly GCA_006410615.1). Lineage (NCBI taxonomy): Eukaryota > Metazoa > Chordata > Mammalia > Artiodactyla > Bovidae > Neotragus > Neotragus moschatus. The sequence goes on from SJYA01013648.1 coordinate 24, forward strand.
CGCATGCTGCTGAGTAATGCAGCGTTTTTAAGCCCGTTTTCCTTTCTTGTGGGATGTGACTTTGAGCCCACCTTCGTTTGTGCTTAGTTGTCCCCTATCTGCACTCTCTATTTTATCTGTTTTTTCCAGAGAATAAACTCTGAAGGGGCTCATTGTTGATGGTTTCAAACTGTGGAGCTGGAGAGGACTCTTGAGAGGCCCTTGGCCAGCAAGGCGACCTAACCAGTCGCCTTAGGAAACCCTAAAGGAAATCAGTCCTGACTTCTTTGGAAGGACTAATTCTGAAACTCCAAACACTTTGGCCACCTGATGTGAAGAGCTGATTCATTTGAAAAGACCCTGATGCTGGGAAAGATTGAGGGCAGGAGGAGAAGGGGCTGACAGAGGATGAGATGGTTGGATGGTATCACTGACTCGACGGACGTGAGTTTGGGCAAACTCCAGGAGATGGAGATGGACAGGGAGGCCTTGCGCGTTGCAGTCCATGGGGTTGCAGAGTCGGGCTTGACTGAGCGAATGAACAGCAAACTCTGAAGGCAGTCAATGTCTCGCAGGGAAGGCCAGTGTTACAGGAGATCTAGGGATATGGTGCTTCCTGAATAGATTGGCGGCCTCCTCTTTGACAGCCCCCCTCTCCTGCCTCCCGAGGAGCCTGGGTCCACAGCCCTGTGTCCTCAGGAGCTCTGTCCACATGGGAGGCTCCCCTGCCCTCGCCTCCGCCCTGCAGGCCTCCCCTCCTCCTGCAGACCTGCCAGCGCCCCCTCAGGTCTTCAGCTCCTAGACCTGCGCTGCCTTCCTCCCCGCACCCCTATCTTTCTTCTTTCCGTCTCTTTACCACTTTAACGTCCATTTTTGTGGGATTTCTTGAGAGATCAGAGTTCAGTGACTATTTCGGTCTGCTTTCTGTAGCCAGATATTGGTCTTGTTCTTAATCGAGGTTGTGTATAGGACGACTTTATGGATATTTTTTCTCACTAGCTCTTCCGCAAATGCATCCTTTACCATTGCTCCTCCATCTTTTCCTGGTCGTGGTCCAGGTTCAGGGTGCTGGTGACCGGCTGCTGGGGTGAGTGCGCCCGGGGACGGCTGGGCTGTTAGGCCTGCCGCCCCGCTGACTCGTGCTGCACACGTCCAGTGTGGGCCACCTGCTCTTCCCGCACGGCCACACTGCCCAGCCAGGTTTTGCACTGTCTTCAAATGACTGGGAGTTCCTCATTCTCTGACATGGGCCTCAGACAAACATTGCATTTCTGTTAGCAAATAGCAAAGAGAAGACATGAAGACCTGTCTTCCCAATAGTGGGTGAATTTGCACTGCAGAGCTTTTGTGGTTTTTTTCTGGATGAGAAGCCACAAGGAACTGAATGTGGGCCACAGGCAGGGTGACTCCTACTTTCTTATGGGTGCGCTGGTCACCCAGCATGGAAAACTGAGTCAAGGGACCACAGACTCCTCCAGAGGAGAAGGTGAGGTCTAAAGAGGTAAACCGCACAGGAAGTCAGCTGTACGCTCTGCTGGGACTCGGCTCCACGGCAGGCAGGACTGTAGTTCCCTGACCAGGGACTGAACCCACCTCCCACGCGTTATCAGGCAGACTTTGGGCCCCTGGACCAGCAGGGAAGTCCTCGATCTGAGGATCTTTACCGATGCCCCAGGGCAAAGTGTGCTTCCCCTCACTGTGGAGGGTCCCTACTCAGCTCTTACTCCTGGGCCCCCTTCAGATTGTAGCAGCCCTTCTCCTGAAACACCCTCCTTTCAGTTATGTTACCACAAGGGGCAAGGTTGCCGAACACCATAGTCAACTGTGATCGAACTTGGAGAGCCTTCAGGTCTCTGCGGCAATACGCGCACGTCTTACTGTGCGTGTCCCTACGTGTGGCTGCTTTCAGCAAGGGTCTCACGTTGGAGGTTTATGAGTGGGAGACCCTCACCAGAGCGGCCTGTGACCTGATGATGTCAGTTACGTGTCCAGCTCCCAGACCTCCCGGGAGAACTGGGCCCCGTGGCGTGCCTACACGAAAACACTGCCAGCAGGGCTGGGAGGACACGAGGCTCTGTGCAACACATCCTAGTCTTTGTTTACAGTCCAACCTGAAGTTTGGAACTTTCAATTTGGGAAAAAACCAGTAATTTAATAGACCTATAGATGTGTATTTAATGCAAACTGTCTTATGTATCTAAAAGTGCAATTAGACTTTTATCAGCTTTTCTTTCCTTTTTTTGCAATGGGCTTAAGATTTTATCATTTGAAAGTGCCTACCCCGCCCACCCTGCACAATATTAAAAAAATAAATCAAACTTGCGTTCAGTTCTACATAAAAACTGTGATTATTTTGCAACAATAATTAATTTAAAATACACCTGAAGTAGACTACAGAAGGGCTTCCTGATGGCTGAGCGATAAAGAACCTGCCTGCCAGTGCAGGAGATGGGGGTTCATCCTTGGGATGAGAAGATTCCTGGAACAGGAAACAGCAACCCACTTCAGTACTCTTGACCGGGAAATCCCATGGACAGAGGAGCCTGGTGAGCCGCAGTCTACGGGGTCCCATGAGTCAGACACAACTTAGTGGCTAAACAACAGCAGACTGTAAATACAAAAAAGTACTATAAATTAACATTTACTGTGGAAATTTTATGTAGCTTCCTGTGTCTTTCAGTTGCGGACTATGGGTCTCTATTTAAAAAAAATTTGATTAAATACATGAACCAAAGCTTTTTTCCTTACTCTTTTCGGTATTTTCGCTATAAATCTCATCAATCAACCTTGACTATAATACTTATATTTGAGTAGGGAAAATATAAATATGAGCTTTCCCATTCTATTATCCTTCAGTGCTCTTTGCCTGATTTAAATCTAACATGCGTCAGCTTCACAGTTAGGTTCTTATACTTTTACGTACCAGAAACAAAAAAAGGTTACGATTCTAGAAAACGTATGTTAACATTAGTATCAACCTTCAGAATACAAAAAAGGTGTAATGGGAAAACGTTCATTCTTTGAAATAGTACAGGGGCAAAAAACAGCTATTGTCAGATTTTGAGTTTTTCCTATTTTTTGTTAAAAATTGTACATACTCCAATAAGGGAACAGTCAGCCCCTTTCTCCTTTCTTCCCTCCTGCCTTCACTATCCCCATCCTTCTTTCCACTCCCAGGTTATATGATTCTAAAGGAAGGAAGGAACGCCGGTTTGAGAAGCTGATTCCCGATGAAGAATCTAGGGCATCTGCTTTTATAACAGCAGTGCTGGTGGGCAGGCGGGCGCTTCTAAAATTGTCGACTCAAGGGGAAGGTTTACGGATGATGCCACTATCACCGTATTCCTCATAGTTACAAAGAGCTGGCTTCTGGCAGATGCAGGGTCAGACTTCCTTGAATGAGTGCATCTGCACAACTGGACCATCACAGTTCGGATCACCTCACTGTGTGGCCCAGAGTCAGTAAGTACAACTCAGAGTAAGTCTAAGCTACAAGCTCACAGGGAGATCAAACAAGGAGAGAGAGACTCTGGCCCATGTGCTTTTGCCCAGAACTTTAATCTTACAGGGAAAATGTAGAAATTAAGACACATGGAGAAAGTTGGAAAGTGAACACCTTTCTACTCCTCTTCCAGGTTTTGCTGCGTCTTCGGGTCGTCTCCACATACTCACCCTAGCTTTCTCCTTCCTCTCTAGCCATGTGACCCTAGAAAAGATGCTGAACCTTTCTGAGCTCTTCTCTACAATGAGAATCATATATAGGTCTTAAAGGGATCACATTAGAAAACATGTCATAGGCTTGACAGTGATCTGGCCTGGGGCTGCCAGCTACAGCGTAGAGCACCAGGTTAAATTCAAACCTCAGGCAGCGACACTTTTTCACATGCGTATGTCCACATACTGCAGTTACTGGGTGTCTCGTCTTGTGTCTGCGAGACCCGGCCACCCCATCGTGGCGTGTTATATACTGTCTCCGCATGAAACACGGCATAGGCTTGGCAGATTTCCCTTGATGAGTGTTTCATTTCCACTTCCTCACAAGATTGTCTACAAAGAATGTCAGATGCTGCCTGATTTAAATGTTGCTAAATTGTGGTTGAAGGTCAGAGAGAGAAGGAAAGACGGCTCTTGCAAAATCCGCTATTACCATATTTTTATTTCCACAAATAGTAAAAAAAAAAAAAAAAAGGCATAAAAATGCTGAAGGCCAGCCTGGTGTCCCACCTGATTCATTCTGGAGCTTAAATCAATCATGGTTCTTCAAAGTGAAGCATTTTTATCTAGGAATTTATATTTTTATAGTGCATTTTTCCATGTCTATAGCAGTTTTCAGTGAGAAAAGTTGGTCAGGAAACTGTAGCATCATTATGGTCTCTACACCATTAAAGTACACAGGAAAAAATCTAAGGGAAATATGTGCAAGGAATTCTGGGTCACTGTTTTTTTTTTTTTTTTGCTCAACTTTGTATCTTTATACAGTTACTTTCTATAATGAACTGATTACTCAAGTAATATTTAAAGTTCTCTCTTAAATTCTTTAGATTTTTAATTTTTCAATTGTTTTAAATTATAAATAAAATTTTAATGAATTAAGTGGTGGGAAGCTTTTTTTTAATTAAAAAAAATTTTTTTTAGGAAGCTTAAACTTTTCAGTTCAGTTCAGTTCAGTCGCTCAGTCGTGTCTGACTCCTTGCAACTCCATGAATCACAGCACGCCAGGCATCCCTGTCAATCAAATTCAGATTGTAGCAAAACCATACAGTTGATCTTGAAAAAACAAAAACCTTTGGTCTGAAGTATAAAACAAACAGGAAAGTGCATCAAGCACAAATGTATGGCCGAACACGTTATTTTAAAATACGGACCCAAGTGCCCACCGCCTGGGTCAATACACAGGACACTGTCAATGTCCCAGATGCCCCCTCCCCCTGCCACGTGCCCTATTTCCCATCACAAACCACTCACTTCCACCTCGTTGGTCTGTTATTTACTTCCTTTTCCTTTCCTTTCAGTTTTGCCATCTAAATTGTACCCTAAACCATGCAGGTTAGTGTGGCTGTTTCTGAACTTGACACAAATGGACCCTCTGGCACACCTTCTGCCGCCTCTGGCTGCTCACTCAACATGCTGGTAAGGCTCATCCACATTGCCCAGCACTGTGGTGGTTCAGTCACCGTTGCTACTGCGTCGGTGTTCCGGACTATGCTGGCACTCGTTTCTCTCTTTTGCTGTTGGTGGACATTCAGGCTGACCCGGGCTGCGGCACCGGGAACCATGGCTACCATCAGCTCCCGTGTGTCTCCTGGTGCACAGTGCTCACTGGACTGATATTCTCGCCTCTGTGAGCTGACCTTGCTTTGTGCTAATGAGATTTCTACCCACTCGTAACCATGAAAGGGAAAACTGATAAAGACCCTGGAGTTTGGAAGTCTGAGGCTGTGGATCTTATCGTCATAGATTGGCTCCTATTCATGACAAATTCATATTCTCAAGGAATGAAAACCAATAGTTTCCTTAAATGTCAAAATAAAATAAACCTGCTGTTATTTCAAATGCATTAGAAATTCTTTTAAATGGCAAGAATCAGTCTTAAGAGTCTCTTTATTTCAAATTAATGTCATCTAAATGTGAAAGCCTCTGCTTTGTGACTAACAAAAACATTTGCCAATATTCCAATTTAGACAATTTTGCCTTCGGCCAAAACCCAGAAGTTTCTTGAGCTGGTAAAGATTTTTAGAGACGCTATCTTGTTCAACTATTTCATAAATCAGTAACTGAAGCCTTCTTGAGGCCAAATGCCTTCCAAGTTCTTGGTTAACTAGTTAGTATAGAACCAGGACCAGAATGAGGACTTTCTGACTTCCAACCTTAAATATTATTTTTGCTGTCGTTCAGTCACTCAGTCGTGTCTGGCTCTTTGCGGGCCCGTGGACTGCAACATGCCGGGCTTCCCTGTCCTTCACCATCTCCCAGGGCTTGGACATGAGCTCAAACTCTTGTCCATCGAGTTGGTGACACCGTCCAACCATCTCGTCCTCTGTTGTCTCCTACTTCTCCTGCCTTCAATCTTTCCCAGCATCAGGGTCTTTTCCAATCAGCTAGTTCTTCTCATCAGGTGGCCAAAGTATTGGAGCTTCAGCATCAGTCCTTCCAATGAATATTTAGGGTTGATTTCCTTTAGGATCGAGTGGTTGGATCTCCTTGCTGTCCAAAGGACTCTCAAGAATCTTCTGCAACACCACAGTTCAAAAGCATCAGTTCTTCTGGACTCAGCCTTCTTTATGGCACAGCTCTCACATCCGTGTATGACTACTGGAGAAACCATAGCTTTGACTAGATGGACTTTTGTTGCCAAAGTGGTGTCTCTNCGAGTGGTTGGATCTCCTTGCTGTCCAAAGGACTCTCAAGAATCTTCTGCAACACCACAGTTCAAAAGCATCAGTTCTTCTGGACTCAGCCTTCTTTATGGCACAGCTCTCACATCCGTGTATGACTACTGGAGAAACCATAGCTTTGACTAGATGGACTTTTGTTGCCAAAGTGGTGTCTCTGATTTTTAGTATGCTGTTAAGACACTAGAGAGAAGAGATTGCAGTAACGTAGCTTCAGGATAAGGAAGGTTGGCAATTACCAGGAGCGGAACCAGGCAAGAAGGAATCACTCATCCAACCCCTAGCCTTCAGAGGGAGCACGATCCCATCAACACTGTGATTTTGGACTTCAGCCTCCAGACTAAGAGTTTGTGTTGTTGGAGCCATCCAGGTCATGGTACTTTGTTACGGTAGCTGTAAGAAACAAATATATCTAGCAGTCCAGTTCAGTGGATTTGGTGGGAAACGGGAAAAGAGCAAGATCTCTAGGGATTGAGCGTGCCTCCTGTAATCTATTCGGGGGCAAAAAAAGAGAATCCCCCCGCTGATTCCTCAGGGTATAATTAATGCCTCTAAGTATAGGAGAGTCATCTGAAGATGTGTGTGTGGGCCATGTTGATTCAGTCGTGTCCAATTCCTTGTGACCCCACGGACTGCANGGCAAAAAAAGAGAATCCCCCCGCTGATTCCTCAGGGTATAATTAATGCCTCTAAGTATAGGAGAGTCATCTGAAGATGTGTGTGTGGGCCATGTTGATTCAGTCGTGTCCAATTCCTTGTGACCCCACGGACTGCAGTTTGCCAGGCTCCTCTGTCCATGGGCTTCTCCAAGTGAGAGCACTGGAGTGGGGTGCCACGTCCTTCTCCAGGGCATCTTCCCGACCCAGGGATCGAACGTAGTCTCTCATGTATCTGGCACTTGCAGTGGGGGCTCTTTACTACCTAGCCACCTGGGAAGCCCCCACCTCTGGAGGAAACTTTTTTATTTTTAGTCATGGAAGTTTCAGGGGGAAAAGCTTTGGAATGTTGTAGGAAGGATACTTGTTAGATGTGAATCTTCACTGAAGGAAGTATTAGGCTACTGTTAGAACCCAAAACAGGATTCTAAAAGTTGGGCATCAATTTTTACAATGAATATATTTAAATGTATCAATATTATAGGTGCCCAGTATTTAAAACAATTGTCTGATGAAGTCATAGAGAGAAAGAATAAAGAACACTTTGGGAAGAAATATCTATAGTCTAATGTAGAGTTTATATACCTAGGTTTTCATATATCCCATTTGCCTGAAATAAGAACCATCTCTACAAAAGAAGAAAGCAGGTCAATTTTAACTAAAGCTTAAAAAAAAATGACAACGCCTATATATAAACTTTCTTAGGGAAGGTATTTTTGTCTATACTATTCAGTGGGGGGCGGGGTAAATGCTGCCTACATTTAAAAGCTTAATAAATATTTGTTGAACGAATGTCCCAGGTAATTAATAGCTACCAGAAGTGGTAGGAGTCCATGGCCTCAATTTTTTCTTTAACACTTCACGGTTGTGACAAGAAACGTCTCTCATTTATTTCCGGGAGGAATGAGAAGGGGACAGGGAAGTAGGGGACGAAGCACTGAGACCGGAACAGCTGCCAGGCCGTGCGTGTAGAGCAGGCTGCCCAGCGCCGGGCAGCCTTGCTGAGGGTCCACTTGACGCGTCTGTGGGGCCTCAGAGAGCTGGGAAGGTGTCGCCCTGCGAGTGAGCAGGGAACGTGTGAGTTCAGGGTGGCCACCCTGGGCCCACCTAGTGCACTGAGTAGTTATTTGCTATGGTAGTAAAAGAGAATGAGTAAACAGTGAGCAATTTAGGGACGCTTAACCTCCAGTAGCTCAAAGGATACAAAAATGTGAAACTATAATTAGATTCCTGTTCATCATGTACTAACTAAACGTATTACACGGTATGTTGCATCTTTCTGAGTTTATTTCTGAACACAGCTGAGAACTTAACTCAGACTGAAACCATCGTCTATCAGTTCATGCCTCCATGAAGATTCCAACCGCTTATATTAGGAAAAAAGTTCCAAAGATGGCTTCTTTTTATCTTGGATCTAAGGATGCAAATAGGAGCAAAACACAGCAAGTCAGTTATCAATCACACAGCATAAAACAAACTGCAGCAGAAAAATTGAAAACTACATTCTTTTTCTATACTTAGCTGTGAAAATATTCTAACAAGTTGGCATCAGGGTTTGCAACTTTTACATCTGTTATTTCTTTGGCGGATTATCGTTTCACATTGGAAGATGTGATTCTTTGAAAAGTGAGGCTGGTTACAGCTGTGGTACTAGGCTGCACATGGGGGACATTTTAGAGGGTTGGGGAGCATCTGTGAGTTACCGTGGCTCCAAGATACTGTCCCAGTCCCCATTCTACTTGTTAAGAAGGAAAAGCTGTGATTTCATGGCTATCTGGAAAACACTTGTTCTCCACTGAAACCCTTTCCTCATTCAGAGAAACTGCAGCGTGGCCTGGCTGTACAGTCTGGGGGGTGTTCTGCGACCAGCAAGCCCCGAGTTTCACTGTCACTACCCCTGTCTCACTATGGCCCTGAGGCTCCAGCTGGTCTGGTGTTCAGGGCACTGTCTACGCTTTATGAACTCCCATTTCTTTCTCTCTCTCTCCTCTCACCGCAGGTTCAGTCGCTTTATTGAAGGTCTGCAAGTGGAACCAGGCAGCGGTCCCCCAACTTGTTTGGCACCAGGAATGGTTTTCATGGAAGACAGTTTTTTCGTGAACTAGGGCGGGGGCAGGGGGGTAGATTCGGGATGAGTCAAGGGCATCACATTTACTGGGCACTTTATCTCCAATGTTATCATTAGCCAGCTCTACCTCAGATCATCAGGCATCAGACCCTGGAGGTTGAGGACCCCCAGAACCAGGGACGGGTCACACTGTGGACCCTCGCCCTTCTGCTCTCCCCTCTGATTTTTATGCTTTTGGATACAATGGGATATGATCTCTTGCAGATTATACACGCTATGCCTGAAATAGTTTCTCTACATAAAAATTATATCCTTTGTTCTCCCTCCCTCCATCAAAAGAACAAAAAGGACCCACTGTTTTTGAGGCTGGACTGGACTTCCTTTTTCTTCACCCTGAGACACTTGGCCGTAATTCACTGCCCACTGTCTCCTCCCAGTGTTAGTAACCCTTCATACCACGTCTGGCAGGTAGGTAAGAAGACTCTCCTACCTCTCCCTGCTCCAGTGTTTTGCATACTAAATTCTCTGGCCAATGCTTTTTAATTTTTTCTCCGGGAGGTTTTCGGTTACATATACCTTCAAGGGGTAAACACAGTTCCTAAAGGACAGAAAGACAGAGTGGTGTTGACTGTGATTAAGGGCAGCGCTGTAGCCCGGGCCAGGGGCGACAGTGTCTCTGACTGGAACAAACTCCCCTTGAGTTTATCACCTTGGCTACATAAACATAACTCTAGAAAGCAGATATATGAGAGTTAATATATATTTCTTAATATACAAAAAATTAAAGAGGCTTATAGGAATCCATGAAGGAACTAAAAAATATACAGAAATGTAAATAGTCCATGTTTTAGTACTGAAATTTAACGTGTTTTTAAAGTTTAACTCAGTTTCATTTGACACCTGGTGTTTCCCCCTCTTCCACATCCCTCTCACTTGTTGAACCTCTTTGTTTCTATCTATAAACTCTGTAAAGGCAAGGGCAGTGTCTGATTTATTCCACTGCTGTAACGGGACTGCTTGGTATATATTTATAATCGTTTGTTAAATTAATTGTATCTTATGTCTCTTGGAAAAATTTGCATTCTCCCTAACTTTAAAAAAGTAATTCTGAGCTGTTGATTGAATTGAAATGGAATAAACATGTTTCATGAGGCCAAGAGGTAATAATAATTCAAAAGAAAAATATAAAAAGTCATCTACAGGAATTTCAAGAATCAAGATATTTTTTGTCCTGTAACTTCTACTCTTCACTGAAACTGTGTAGATAACCCAAGTACAACTCTCTCTGCCCTTATAAGTTTCTAGGCTACAAGTTCCAATTTCTTTCTTTTTTCTTCCCTTTCTGTTTCTCTCCTTCCTCTTTCCTCAAACTCCCTACGCCCAATTCACCCCGAGGTTTAGTAACTTTATTGATGTTAAGCAGGCCCGGGATTGTTTGCAGCTGCAGAAGTCTTACAAGTAAAAATCCAGATTTATGAAACAATACGGAGGAATGGTAATTTAATTAAGAAGGTCTACCAAATTCTTTTAAATACTAACCTGCTCTAATCCAGCCTACAATATTGTTTTAGTCGACAAGAAAGTACAACCTTTTACGCCACGACTAACATTGTGGTCGCAGAATATAATTTTTTCTGAATATTGAAGGAAAAACCAAGGGAAGACGTTAAAAGAGAACACAGGGCCCGCATCTTCTGTCCCACGTGTCTCCGTTCCAGCGTTACCTCTGCTTCCCATCGCCTTCCGTGTCCTCAGTCCTTTCGGACCTCAAGCTGAGCAGGG
>SJYA01013649.1:0-10501 GCA_006410615.1 Neotragus moschatus
AGACCACTTGCCCGCTGCTTTTGGCCCGAAAGCTGATTCCGACTGTCCTCCAAGCCCTTCCCTTCTCTAACTGGGAAGGCTCCATCTGTACTTGCTTGGGCCATGAGGCCAGAGATGGGCAGAGGTGGTGTTCGGGGTCAGAGCGGTCACTAGACCAAAAGCACGGTCCTCAGCCTGGCTCAGGAGCAAGGCCTGCAGGCGGGAACCTCCCGAGATGGGCTTTCAGGGCTGAGCCCTGAGGTTGCAAAGATGGAGTCGGGGAATGAGGGTTGCAGGAAGGGAAAGGCGCTTCCCATCAAGGAAAAGCTACAAAAGGAGCGGCGTTTCAGACCAAGATGGGTAGGAAGATGTGTGGTGTGACCACAAGTCTGTGCAGATGAGAGCCTCCGTCTGCGTGCCGTTGCAGGGCAGGGAGACGGCGAGGGGAGCAGCAGGGAGACCGCCAAGGGGCCAGCTCCAGAGGACGGAGTGCTGAGGCCGCCATCCTGCTCTGGTGAGTGTCGGATCCCGTGGCCGAGTCCCCTGCTCTTCCAGGCTCATCTGACCTGGAAGTCAGTTCAGTCCAGTTCAGTCGCTCAGTCATGTCCGACTCTTTGCGACCTCATGGACTGCAGCACGCCAGACCCCCCTGTCCATCACCAACTCCGGGGTTTACTCAAATTCATGTCCATGNGCATTGCAGGTGGATTCTTTACCAACTGAGCTATGAGGGACCCCCATTTAAACTTATATGTCCATTATATCTCATATGTAATGCCATATGTTCATTATATCTCAATAAAAGTAGAAGAAGAAAAAACAGAGGATGAGAATGATATACTCATGGAAAGATACTCATGTATATCTTTGCAAATTAATTTTAGTCATTAACTCAGAGTAGCAAAAGGTAATAAGTTTACAGAATAACAGAGCAGATATTTCTCTTCCACAGTGAAATTTCAACAACATGTGGCAGTTAGGCTTTAAAAAATTACCAAGCTATTACATTTGTATTTGAATTCTATTAGTGGTAAACATTATTATTTCATTTGGGATCAAAAAAATGCATTATAAATATTCTAAAATGGATAGAATGCTTTTCTATGCTTGCAGTCTTCCAGTAGCTTAACAAATTTACCATGTTTTTGTACCCAGCATGGAAATTTAGCTATATAAAATTTTCATTTGTGCTCTTAAATGACCTAATCAATATTTAGCCAATTATGGTATTGGACTCATATTCAGATAATGAGAAGATTATCTGGGGAAAGTAAAATTGGATATTTTTAGAACTTAAAATATTTCCCTATTTTCTTGAATTAAAATAGAAAGGAAAAAAAAACTTTCTTCTAGTTGGAATATGCTTCCTAATTAGCTATACATATTCTTCAACCTACTTAAGGAAAAATAAAACTGTGTTCAGCATGACAAAGTTTATTGGATTCTAGGCAAACTATAAAGTCAAGTAAATAAATCACATAAAAACCACTGACTATACCTTTATTTCTATAAATATAAAACTTATGCATTAGACTTTTATCATTGTTTAGTTTTCAGGTAAACCAAACAAGAAAGTACTAATTTATTCCTTAAAATTTTATGGCATACTCATATTTACATATAATTTTTTAACATAACTAAGAATTCTTTCTACCAGAAAGAAAATTTCAACTTAATCAAAACTTACAATTATACATCATAGAAACCATTTACTCATAATTTCGCCATGACCACCTTCAGGGGATCTTCCTGACCCAGGGATTGAACACATGTCTCTTAGGTCTCCTGCATTGGCAGGATTGTTCTTTACAACTAGCACCATCTGGGAAGTCCAATTTTTGCCTATATTTCTGGCTAATATTTGGGAGGATCTTATTTCTGAGGACAATTGAATCTTCCTCAGATATATCTGAAATTATAAACATTTCTAAGTATTATTCCATCATTATTAATTTACTACTTACTTTTCCATCTAACACTTAAAGAAAGGCTTTCTTTTATCCCTCCCATTATATCAAATTAAAATGATAATAAAGAGTTTGGCAGAATGTAGCCACAAATAAATCTGACACTTCTTGTTTTCATTGTGTATCATATTATTAACAATGAAACTTGAAATCATTTCCCATGAGCAAAAATCAATTACAGTATATAATTATCTTCAAGAGATAAGAATTGTATTATGTGTAATAATTTGTTACCTGATTTCTTTAGCAATATATTCTGGGAAATTTTCATATCTTCAAACTTTCTTTAACACCTTTAAATCTTTGGTGCTTGTGAGAATTCCTTGAGAAATCATTTTGCAATTTAATCCATTTAAGTAAACCACTATTGTCGGTAAATCGGTGCTTTTGAGATAACTGCATCTAAAACAATTTTAATAATATATATACACATACTTAAATCTGCAAATCTGGTTATATGTTGTAGGCTACAATGCTATCTCAGTTTAGATTTGGGGAATGAATTTCTACTATTTTTCTTTATCAGCTTTTTATATATATCGTGACCATGATTCGTCTCTAAAGTAGTAAAAAAACTGGGTATAAAACTGGGTATTTTCTTTACAAAAATATTTAGTGTACTGAAACATGTGTGCTGTCGTGTGGGAAACGAAGCATCGGTCTATATTCAGTTCAGGATACAGGATGCTTGGGACTGGTGCACGGGGATGATCCAGAGAGTTGATGTGGAGTGGGAGGTGGGGGGGGGCGGTTCAAGATTGGGAACTCATGTACACCTGAGATGAAAAAATAAAAATTAAAATTAAAAAAAATATATTTAGTTTAATATCAGTAGTAAGTCTGTAGCTCTAAAATCCTGTGTTATACTCTTTAGCTTTTTCTTTTTATTATTATTTCCCAAAGTCATACAACTAAGGACTCTGTGCTGCACCAGAAGCCACCTCAGCTCTTAAGCTGTCAGGCACCAATTTATCATCCACACACTCCCCTGCCCTAAAGGTCCTCTACTCACCTTAGAACAAATACAGCACTTTATAAATGAGTAGAGGAAAGACATATACGAATAACAAAGACAGCACTGTCTCACAATACACAGATTAGTCACGTGATTACATGTGACTTACTGGTCCTGTTTATAGTACTGTGTATGATGATGCTGGTAAAGCAACTCTGGTAAGGATTTTATAATATTCCCATATAAAATAGTTATGACCACTGATGTCCTTTTCTGTGTGCAATAATTATTTCTAAAAGCTATCTACAATTTGAACTGCCATTATGATGTTTGCCATCTGGTTCTTTCTTCATAAATTCATATTTTCACATAGTAAACACATTTATTGCAGTTATCATATATCATATTTCCTTCAGAAAAGAAGATATATGTCAGGATAGTATAGATTATGTTTTGGGAACAAACAAACCCCACCTCAAAGCTCAGTATCATAACATCATAATTAGTGTCAATGAAAAACTTATATTTCACTGATATAGAGTTGATGCCTGCAGTACTCTGGGACGACTGTGCCTGTGACACATGAGGTCAACTTGACTTTGTGCATCCCCCATTTGGGCAAGAAGCTTGGCTAGTAGTGTTTTCTGCCCCTGCCCAGACATCACACATATTCCCCAATTACAATTTATTGGGCAGAATGTTATATACTCTAACTTAAGACATTTGGAAAGTTCACTTTCATGTGTACTCAACAAGGAGGAATAAGAAACAAATCTTTTAGAAAGACTTCTAGGCCAAGACAGTAATGGATTATGTGTGCAAGTATTTTAAGGACGATTTCAAGAAAGGCCAATTCAAAATTTCTTTGGAAGTCACCCAAAGACTTTTGAATATATTGTATTGCATTGAAATAAACAATATTTAACATATCATTTTTGAAAGCAGTATAGTCAATTGGTAAGGAAGCTAGGGTCATGAAATTTAAGCTAAAATTGACCACTTGTGACCTTACAGTACGATACCTTATCTAATTTTTCTGTGCCACTATTTCATCAACAAAATAAGAGTAATAATAATTCAGCAATCACTTTTATTTCCCTGACACAGGTTATTATATATGGGTGAAGAACTTCTTCCATGGCTGCATGCCAAGAACCAAAATATTATCAGTGGCATTTTCAAACTCAGTTACATTACTGACATTGGAAATTCCATGGTTCATAGAAAATACACTGTCTTGCTTTCCTTGACTATGCTATATGTCAGAATCACCTTACTTCTTCCAATCTTAGGAAAGAGTTAACTTTGAATAAAAAGCACACTAAACCTTTCTTATACCAAAAATACGCATGGGTAGAGATCTACCTCCTTTTAAATAACTATTAAAATTTCCTGGCCACTTATTTCCATTTTATTATATTTTCAGTAACAAATGAGTTCTCCTCTTAAACATGGATATAAATTTCCTATCTAGATTACAGAAGATATGAGCCATTTGCTACCGAGAAAAGCAATATTACAACTAAGATTTTATCATTCTTGTAATCCTTAGAATAGTTCTAGTATATGACATTACATATTCTTTATGAAATGAGTCAAACAAAAAAAAAGNCCTTATTGCCAAATTCAGACTTAAATTGAAGAAAGTGGGGAAAACCACTAGACTATTCAGGTATGACCTCAATCAAGTCCCTTATGATTATACAGTGGAAGTGAGAAATCGATTTCAGGGTCTGGGTCTGATAGGGCACCTGAAGAACTATGGACAGAGGTTCGAAGTTTCTGACATTGTGCAGGAGGCGGCGATCAAGACCATCCCCACGAAAGAGAAGTGCAAAAAGGCAAAGTGGCTGTCTGAGGAGGCCTTACAAATAGCTGAGAAAAGAACAGAAGCTCAAGGCAAAGGAGAAGAGGAAAGATGCACCCATTTGGAGGCAGAGTTCCAAAGGACAGCAAGGAGAGATGAGACCGCCGTCCTCGCTGAGCTGGGAGCCCCCACGTTTGAAATCGCCCTCTGTCCAGCTCAGTCACCCCCTAGCTCTGTCAGAGCCGGCACACTGCCACCTTGGACGTTCCCTCCCAGACCTCCACTCGTCAGGCTCCCAACACCGGCACGTTTTCCTCCAAGAATCACTTTCGCTCTGATGTCAGCAGACCCCACGCTGCGTGGCCTTTAGAGTCTTCGATCGGGGCTGAAGCGTCCGTTCGTGCCGCTGTTTTCTCCTCTCGTGAAACGTGCATCATTTTGAAGCAGCCGCTCCCTCCTGCCTGGAGGGCGCCTTCGGGGGTCTCTGTCAGGCCTGTTCACACGAGGGAGCAGTCTCCGTGAAAACTGGACAGTGAGTCCTTCTCTGATCCGATTGTGGGAGTATTTGTAAAGGAAAATAATTGAAGATAACCTCGAAAACTGATGTTTTTAATTTCAGAAGCTCCCACTTTAGTCATTTTCTCGGAAGTTACAGAGAAAAAGCTGGCCCAGTCGCCGCATGTGCAGAGCAGCTGGGTCGTAGTTTCCTCCCGTCTTTTATCTCAGATCGGGGATGGGCGACTCTTATTCCACTCTGCAGAGCAGCGAGAGCAAGGCGCCCGGCCTCCCTTGCTCCCTGTCCAGGGGCCACGGACGCTGGAGGCTGTCTGCAGGGCGGCCCGCAGGCAGTGCCCCAGCCTCGCCTCAGCTGGGCAATGGAGAGCGCAGACGCGTGTGGGAAAAGGAGTGGACGGTCACAGTGGCCCCCAGGTCTCCCGTCCAGTCCCGCCCCCTCCACCTCAGGGCGCGCGTCCTCCCGCGGACGCTGGGGCCACTGGCCGCCAGACCCCATGACTGCTCCAGCAGGGTGACTCGCGGAGAGTTCCCGCCACAGCCGCAGGTCCCCCCTCTTTCGCGGGTGCCTTGCCAAGCTGCTGCTGCTGAGCGTGGGGGTGGGGCTGTGCAGCAGGGAGCGGTCCGGTCATCTGCCCGCGGGCCCCAGCGTGGCCGTGACGCCCCGTCTCTGTTTCAGTGGAGCCCCCTGTCTCGGGGCGGGGGGGTTGGCTGTGAGGTGGGAAGCAGGCCGATCGCCCGCCTGGGAGTCCCGAGCGTGGCCGTGACGCCCCTCCCGTCTCTGTTTCAGCGGAGTCCCCCGTCTTGGGGCTGCAGCCCACAGTGCCCACACCCGCGGAGGACATGAACTCCGACGACTCCGACGAGATCGTCCTATCGCCGCCCCTGCCCACGAGGAAGAGCGCCCCCCCGCCCTAGGCCCCGGGCTTGCCTGCACACCGTGACTCCTGTCAGGAACGCCAGGTTCAGAGGACAGGCACTGAGATTGGAGAGTAATGTATCCTGTTAGGAAAAGAATGCTACCTGCTGGACACCTCGGCCTCCCCTGCCTCTTCTCTCTGCCCCTTTGCTTGTTTGTTGAAGGAACCCAAGGCCTTTCCTTTACCTTTGGGAAGGAGTCGCCCCGTTCTGGCCCCTGGCTGCCCCTCCCGCGGTGGTCTTCAGAGCCCACAGACTTACTCCCCGGACTGGAGGGCTGTGGGGAGCCCACAAAGACGGTCCGCACGGCCCCTTCCGGCCCCTTCCGGCCCCTGTGGCTGAGACCTGGATGGCACCAGCGACGGCACTCCATCACCCTTCGGACAGCTCCGCCAGCGGGTCCAGGTGGACACCCCTGCTGCGCCTTTGGAAGAGCGAGTGAGCAGGAGACAGGCCTACGGTCGGGGAAGTCTCTCCATTCCTGAGACAGAACGCTGTTCCGGAGACGCCGGCAATGTCAGGGCCTCCAGACATCTCGTGTGCCTTGCCAGCCCCCCCAACACAAGCTTTTCTTCTGCCACCTTCCCCGTTGGGGCATTGACCCAGTCAGGGGTTATGGGGTAGATTGGTCACTGGGTGGATTAAGCCTTAAAAAAATTCCAAATTACAGTCACAGAAGCAGCATCAAGGCCGCTTCTGCACCACACAGCTGGTGCAGGGGGATCGCTGTCCCCAAGCGCAGCGGCAGGTGCTGCAAACGCCATGGGACTGCCCTGCGCCCCCACCACACGCAGACCCGGGCTCCGAGGGGCCGCAGCCCAGGCCGGGAGCGGACATAAGGCCCTTTCAGGAGCTTGGGTCTGCTTCCTGTCTGGGAGATCAGCCCTGGCTGACGGGGGGAGCCTGAGGGCGTCCGGGCCCCCCACACCCAGGCCTGCTGCCCAGCCATCCCCACACGTCCACACCGCCTCTCCTGGGGCAGGCTGCGCAGCTCAGGGAGGGCTCACAGCACAAAGCCGGCTCTCAGCTGAGCCCAGGGGCCTGCCCACGCCCTGGGGGTCTTGACCCCGCCCCCCACCAACAGCTTCTGGTGTTGAACCTCAGGGGCTCCAGCTCAGATGTGTCCTCTTCTCAGGAATCTCTTGGGCCCTCCTCAACAGTGGTCAGAAGCTTCTGGCTCCAGCACCGATGAGGTGTGTGGCCCAGGGACTCTGTGTGGTTCTGGCTCATGTGGGGAGCAACCTCCCAACCCAGCCCCTTCCACCCCCAGTCACTCGGGGGCCTCTGGTCCCCTTTACCACTTAGGTGCTGTTCATACAGTAGCTTGAAAAAATGCCAGCTGGGGACCAGGCTTAGTTATTTTTTCCTTTATTTGGCTTGGAGCTGCCAAATCCACTGTTTTCCATGTTTCCCCCACTGGACTGATGGCTCACGCGGCTGGATTCCAGCTGACCTTTGCCCTATTTCATCCACTGGATCCGGCACTCCTCTGGGTGCCGCCTCAGCTAAGGCCCGTAGGAGGCACCCAGAGGTGGTGGGGGCAGTGCCCGTGGGCCTGCACGTTCCCAGGGGTCCTGCTCCCCAGTGCCTGCTCAAAACCAGGCGTTTCAGCTTCAGTCCTTACTCTCAGGAGCCCAAGGCTCTGGGCCCTGCAGCAGAGAGACCACCTTCAGGACACCGCCCCCCGCCAGGGCCTGGAGACGCAAGCTAGCCATCAGCAGAGCTGGGGGAGGTCAGCTCCCGAACCTGAGTTTTCCGAGAAAATGCCCCTGAGGATCGTAGACGCAGATCTGTCTGCCTGTGCTCCTTGAGTCCGGCAACGTTGATGTAGGAAAAGTAGTCTTGCGGTCACCTCAGTAAATGGCTGACCACAAGGCTGTGACCCTCTGACACCGCACGGCTCCGTCTCCTGGGGAATGCCAGGTGCCCGGCGGGCTTGCAGGGCCCGGGGCTCGGGCTGGGGTTCTAGGGCCTGAGGAGCAGCACAGGAGCAGGGCCTGGGCTAGAGGGCCGCCTCCCGCGGTGCCCGCCTGCCTGGCGCTGCCCTACCAGGGCGCCCCGCAGACGGACCAGAGCGCTGGTCCCAGCAGAAAGACCAAGCGCGTTAGGAACGGGACAGCTGCCAGCCCAGGCGGACCGGGCAGCGCTCGGCTTCATTCTTGAGAAGTAAACGCCCCCTGGGAAAGCCACATTCACCCTCAGGGTCTGAACAGGTAAATTCCGCGGGAACCCACCTGAGCCAGTTCAGTCCCTGTTGTGGTTTGGGAAGCAGTGTTGGCTCTCAGAAGTTCCGAGGACCAGAGGGTGGGCGTACACACCCACCTGGGCCGGCTGGCTGCTGCCCCAGGACTCGGGGTGGGGGTGGGCCTCCCCGAGTTCCCCAGGGTCTGTCAGCAACTGATAGAGCCAGGCAAGCCGCCCCCAGGGCCAGAAGCCTCACTCCTCAGGGAGTCGCAGGGTGGCGCCTGCAGGCAGCCTCCGTGGGACGGATGCCATCACTTGCCCCTGATGACGGCTGTGTGTCGGAGTTTCCCGACCTTACGCGTAACTGATCCATGAACCTTTGGAAGGGATCACGTTTCCCTCTGTGCTGTATGGACTTTTGTAAATAAACACCGTCTGGCGCGTCTCTGTCTGGACTGCTCCGCAGACCTGTGGTTTTGTGTGCTCGACCCTCAGGGTGCAGTCGTGCAGTCGCCGAGACTCCTGGGCTTCTGGGCGTAGCGCGGGCTTGGGGGTGGGGCCCGCAGTCGGCTTCCTGCCCCGCTCTCCGCACGCGTCCTCTGATTGCTCAGCCTTGTTCATGAGCGAGGGCATGAGCATGACAACGTGAAAATGAGGGGGTTTTCAGTCTATTTAATTTTTGTTTTAGGAGCAGAGGAGGAAGAACTTACTTAGGAATCACACAGGTGCCAAGGACTCAAAAAGTTGACTTCTAGAAAAATAACTGTTTTCCAACATTTTGTGGGGAAATCGCAGCACGAGGGGCACCTGTGTGTCTTGGCTTGCTCGTCAGGGCTTGCCGGGCCCTTCAACTTGTCTGAAGCCCTTCCAGGGCTAGCTGGTTGGCTCCAGCGCCAGCCCAAGCCAGTCGCCCTGTGCCCTGTGGGCAAGCGGTTCATTTGGGAGACTTGGTGCTGTCAGGGGAGCGGGCTGGGCCTCAGGAGGCCCCAGCAGAGGAGAGTAGGGCTCGCCAGACCTCAGCCCGGCCACGAGCTTGCTGTACCCACTCTTGTGTGAGGCTAGGGTCCGGCGGCAGAGAGGCAGCCTCAAGGGGAGCTGGTGGGAGGAGAATGGGGTATGCAGTCCCCAACAGGAAGAGAGGTGGCGCGTGGGCGTGAACCCGTGGACACGCACGTGTGCACACACACGGGACCCCTCCTGAAGCCTTCCAGCTCTTCCCTTTCGAGGTGGTCCCAGCCTGCTCTGCCAAGGAGCACCTGAGCCTCGCTAGAGGCTGCGGACTGACTGTAACCTGCCAGCCCCTGCCAGGATGATTTTAAATACGAGGATCCCCAAAGTTGCAGAGGAACAGAGAGAGGAAATGTCGGAACGCAAACCCCTGGTTTCTTGCAGCTGCCGTTGGGTCCAGAATGTGAACGCTGGGGTGAGGAACGGGCCCTTGTTCTCTGCTCGGTGGCCAGCTCGTGGCCTCTGGCCAATGCCGCCCGTCCTGCCTGGAGCCCCATTAGACGGTCCTGCCTGGGGCCCTGGGGGACGTTTCCATGGTGCTGTGTCCTATCTGAATAGGGAGACGGGGTGCCCCTGAGCTATTCGTTAATGAAGCCCAGAACAGCCCGGATTCAAAGCAGTGGGTCCAGTGTGTGCCAGGGCTCCCGGCTGCCATGCAGGCCACCTCCCGGCCCCTCCCTTCCAGCCAGGCTTGCAGGGGTGAGAGCTGGCAGCCTGGGGGTGGGGGCCCGTGGACGCAGCGCGTGGAAATGGCAGAAGGCTGCTGTCCCTGCTCACAGCACCCTCGTCCACTGTCGTCCGTCTCAGAGGGTCTCCTGCTCAGCGTGGGAACGGGCCCTCTCTCCGCAGCTGGGGCCCAGGGGCCCCTCCCCAGGCACCCTGGCCTGTATCAAGCTTTCCTCCGCTTGTCGGTCAGACGTGGGTGTCCCCGGGACTCCAACACCTAGAACCCTCAGTGTGGACGTGGACAATTGCACACAAGCCTCTCCGGAGCCTCAAACTTGGCTTAGCCCAGGCTGACTTAGCTTTGCCCCTAACCTGCCCCCTGCCAGCGGCCCCACCTCAGGGCATCACAGCTGCCCGGTTCTTGGATCCAGAACCAGGCGTCCCCGCCACGTCCCCCAGCCTCCTCACCCTCCGCAGTCACCAGACCCCAGCGGCTGCTCCTCT